>JACEIK010000192.1:321962-343237 GCA_018107945.1 Datura stramonium | reverse complement strand
TACGATTTTATGACTTATGATGAATGGGATCAGAAATATGTTTTATGAGGGCTTTACTTATGAATTCAGTCATGATCAATCTTATATTGCAGTTTTGCAAACCTTGAGCCTTCATCTTCATTTATGATTTGAATCTCATGTTTTATACAAGTTTATTATCATGATCTCTCCTATAACTTTTTACTAGCATGTTTTACTTACTCTACATACTCAGTATATTTAAAGTACTAACCGCATACTTCTATATTATATCATTTCATGATATAGGTTCGGATATCCGGTCTTAGCCTCATCGTTAGCTCGCTCCCGCAGCAGTCCAATTTAGCTCTCGTTTAAGTGAGTCCTCATCTTCCGAGGATATTTAGCAGTTATTAATGTTACGTTCCTGTTTCAGTTTCAGAATTAGTGAGTTAGATGGGGTTGTTGTCCCATCAGCTCATCTATTGATTAAAGGATCTCAGATAGTTATGTACTAGATGGCTCGACGTTGTGACTTGTCATTCTTGTTCATGCTTTATGTCATTTAGATTTCCGCTTATCTCATCTTATGATTCATTTTTGCTTTAAATATGCTCTTTCATTCTACGTATGTGCCATTGTGGTTAGCTTGGAGCCCTTCATGGTTCTAAATCCCGTGTCTCGGTCCAAAGTCCATGCTCGGATCCTGAAAAACTTGGTATCAGATCAAAGGTTTAGGTATGTCCTAGGGTGTCTAAAAGTTGCTTTAAGTAGAGTCTTTTCCATGGGTGTGAACTTATGGGGAAGGGGCTACGAAACGTTTTAGAAAACTTTCCTTCTTTCATGATCTATGTCGTGCAATGACCTCTCCTATTCCTCCAACTCATGTTATACGTGCTTGTAGAAATATGCCTCCCCACCGAGTCAATAGAAGAAGAAATGGCAATGGCAATGGAGATGGGCATCAGCCAGCCCCACCAGCTCCAGCTGATCTGTTGTCGAAGCAGGTCATGCTGAGTTCAGGGCTGCATTTCAAATGTTAGCTCAGGCCATGACAGCCTAGGTCAACCAGCAGGTTGTGGCTCATGTGAACCAGAATAGGAATGCGGCGGTGGCTAGAGTGCGAGACTTCATCAGGATAAACCCACCTGAGTTTCATGGGTCAAAAGTGAACGAGGTCCCATAGGAGTCTATTGAGGAGGTCCAGAAGATTACTCAAGTAATAGGTGTTTCAAGAGAGGAAAGTAAAGACTTGGCCTCCTATCAGCTAAAAGGGGTTGCTCACATATGGTTCCGGCAGTGGAAGGAGAGCAGGGGAGTTGGTGCAGTCCCCGTTGGATGAGATGAGTTTATTACGACTTTCTTGGATAGATTCTTCCCCCGAGATTTGGGGTAAGCAAAGGCAGTTGAGTTCGTCAATCTAAAGAAAAATAATATGACTATTCAAGAGTATTCCTTGAATTTTATCCAATTGTTCAAGTATGCTCCAGAGATGGTCGTTGATCCAAGGGCTCATATGAGCAAGTTTGTGAATGGGGTTGCAGACTCATTGGTCAAGGAGTGCAGAACTGCCATGCTTATTAGTGATATAAGTATCTCCTAGTGATATATTCCCAGCAGATAGAGGCAGAACAGATGAAGGAAAAAGAGAGAGAGGCTAAGAAGGCTAGGACAAAGAACTATGTGTACTCTCAACAGAGGCCCAACGGTGGACATCACCCTCAGTCCCATTATAGGTCGTCATCCCCAGCTCCATCATCAGCCAGCGTTCCATCCAAACCTCGAGGTGATCAGAAAGGTGGAGCACCAGGCTCTAGTACTCTGTGGAGCACACTTTTCCATCTTGTAAGAAGTGTGGTAAGAACCACCCTGGGCGATGCTTAGTTGGCTCAAATGCTTGTTTTGGGTGTGGTAAATTCGGACATAAGCTCAAGGATTGTCCTTCAACCTGAAAAGATGACGGTATAGGTTGTACCCTAGTCACCACTTCAGCAGCCCCAGCGACTCACCCATCTCAGCAGGGTGCCTCTTTTAGTGCAGTTGGTGGACAACGCAAGAACAGGTTCTATGAACTTTCATCTCGTCAGGAGCAGGAGTGCTCACCCGATGTGGTTACCGATATGTTATTAGTTTTCCATTTTGATGTTTATGCATTGTTAGATTCAAGAGCTACATTATTCTTTGGAAATCCTTATATTGCTATTAGTTTCGGTGTCAATCCCTAAATCCTGTTAGAATCCTTCTCAGTCTCTACTCCTGTTGGAGATTCAATTTTAGCTCGACGGGTATATAGAAACTGTCCTGTCACGATTCTTCAGAAAGTTACCTCAACTAACTTAGTGGAGTTAGATATGACTGATTTTGATGTTATATTTGGTATGGATTGGTTACATGTTTGTTATGTTTTGGTTAATTGTAGAACCCGTGAGGTAAAGTTACATTTTTTGGGTGAACCAGTCCTAGAGTGGAATGGTAGTTCAGCTTTGCCTATAGGTCATTTGTTTCCTATCTTAGGGTAAGGAAGATGATCTTCAAGGGTTGTGTATACCATCTAGTTCGGGTTAAGGATTCTACATTCGAGACCCCGACTCTTCAATTAAATCCTGTAGTATGTGAGTATCTGAAGTTGTTCCCAGATGACCTACCAGGAGTACCTTCTGAGTGAGAGATTGACTTTTGTATTGACCTTCTCCCTGATACGCAACCAATATTCATTCCTCCTAATAGAATGTCTCCAGCCGAGCTAAATGAGTTGCAAGAGCAGTTGAAAGATCTCTTAGATAAAGGTTTTATCAAGCCTAGTAAGTCCCCATGGGGTGATCCAATTCTCTTTGTTCGAAAGAAGGATAACTCTCTTAGGATGTGCACTAATTATCGACAACTGAACAAGGTCACAATCAAGAATAAGTATCCCCTCTCAAGAATTGATGACCTGTTTGATCAACTTCATGGTGGTAAGTGCTTTTCAAAGATAAAACCTCAAATCCAACTATCATCAAATCAGGGTTAGGGAGAGTGACATACCAAAGAAAGCTTTCAAGACTCGGTATGGTCACTAGGTGCTACCCCCGTAAATATTGACAATTAGTAAGCGTATGCGTTGACTTGTGACGAGTAAGAAGAGTTTGACACATGTGGAAAAAAGCCTTGAAAGAAGAGTCGGAGAACTAGCGCGACGTGCCAGCCAGCAACGCACTGGCCAACGCAGCCAGGCCTGCTGGTGCCTTGAAAGGCGCAGCACGGCAGGGTGGTTGGCGCTATGGGCAGTGCGGCACCCCCCGACACTCCCTATATATATATATATAAAGCCCCCTACTTTCATTTTATATCATTTACAACATATTCCCTCGTCCAGACATAAGAATAAACGAAGATTTCAATCGTTTTTCGCCTGATTACGCTACCAAACGCCGTCCAATCTCAAATTAACTTCGGGTAACAAGTTCTAGGCCTAGGGAAAGCATTATTATGGAGTTATTTCTCAAAAATACGCTCGGCAAATCGAAACTCCACCGAGTAGAAGTTGTCAGAATTGCTTCAAATTGATTCCTATGCGGTCACAGGCTTTAGGTAAGCATTTCTCCCTTCTGAACTCTCGGGAAATTATAGGTTTTCAACCGTATTTTATGAAGTTGAATTATAGTTGATATGAAAGTTATCGTTTTTGTCGAATTCAATATTGAAATTAGACCTGTTCTTTCAGTATTAAAGTTACAGTTGAAAAGAGCTGACGAATACAAGTTGAAACTCGTTGGTTATTCGGGAAACGACAATTGAGGTATGTCAAGGCAAATTCCTTTGGCAAGTTATTTCCTATAGCATTGTAATACAACTTGAGCCCTTATAATAAATTCAGAAGTATGTTTATTGCGGTTAGCTGCTATTGTTAGTCGAGACTAGTACCTTATGTTTAGTTTGGGATGGACCTTACCCTGTATATCCTGTCATGACCAACCCCAGGGTTACTAGCTGTGTTGACGCCCGCCAGGGGCTATATGACGTTGCTCCAGAGAGTGATATGCCATCCCAAGGGATGATGCAGAGGCCCAAGAGCCATATTATAGTCTATTCCATGACTGGACTATTATGTTTATGTCGTACCGGCATCACACCCTCATCGAGCCTGGAGCCAGGGTGCAGTTATCAGGAGTCCACCGGACTTAGACACAACTATAGATCAGGAGTCGAGCAGGCTCAGTTGCAGACCCAGGGGACCGGTAGGACGACTATAGATACCTGTTGACCCATTTTGACGTGATTAGGGGTATATAGATTGAAGTAAACTCGCTAGGGCTTATGGGGGCCCCGAGCGGGTTATTCTATGCTGGATGTACCTTTTGGGCTTATGGAGGCCAGGTAAGGTTCTTGTTTGTACTATTTACTATTAGTTGTAAAGCAGGTTATAAGGTTATATCAGGTGCATTCTCTATCCCTCCTATTGAACTATCCAGTTTCATTATCATTATTATTCAGTCATTTTCTTTTGCTTCCTTACATATTCGATACATATTGTACTGACGCTCATCCTTGGGGCGCTGCAGTACTTGCCTGCAGGTGTGGATAGACGCGTATCAGGACCTTCTTATCTTTCAGCCAGAGTCAGCAATACAGTAGCTCCCTTCCTCCAGAGCTAATAGTTAGAAGCTTTGTTCTTTTGATTGTATAGTTTATGGGTAGGTCGGGGCCCTGTCTCGACCATTATTCCACTTCTAGAGGCTTGTAGATTACTGATTTCCAGTTGTTCATTTTTTTGTTGGCCGTATGGGGCCTATATATGTTTTACTTCGTGTGATGGCCATGTGGTGCCTTGTTTAGCTGTTAGATAGTGGCCTTGTCAGCTATAGTATAGTTATAGTTGCCTGATTTTCATTTCAGTTATAACTAGACAGCATGATGGTCTTGTCGGCCCGCATAGGATCCCCTTTTATTGCTTATTATTGGTTAACTATTTTCTTTTACAGGTGGCTTTACGGCCTTGTCGGCCGGAGGCTGTATTTACAATCGAGATATAGCCCGTTGTTTTCTTGAATTGGGTTGCAAGCATGCACCAGACTTGCATAAGCCTATCCAAGTCAGTCAGATTCCATGGTGGCACTAGGTGCCATTCATGCCTCCCAAGGTGGGGCATGACAAACTTGGTATCAGAGCAGGCCGTATCCCAAGGAGATTGCAAGCCATGTCAAGTAGAGTCTTGTTTATGGATGTGTTGTGCACCACATTCTATAGGCAGGAGGCTGCAAGGAATGTTAGGGTGGTTACTCTTCTTTCTCTTCCATTCGTGCTATATAGTGGTGTTGCATAGGGTTGAGTACCTAAGTTTACTATATTCTGCTTGTCTACAGAGAAAAGTCGGACATGCAACAGGTTGTGACCGATCGAAAGTTAGATACAGCGGCGGGAGAAGGCACTAGCAGGGTGCCCCAGTCAAAGCCAGCCCGACCTGAGGGTGATAGGCATCTCGGTCTCCCTAGCACTCTCCTCCACTCCAGGAGCCATCCAGAGTAGCATATGTGTCGGCACCACCTCCAGCATCTCCCGTACCGATACCATCAGATCATGAGGTTAGGAGTGTTGTCTTTATCCTAGCTCAGATGATGGTTGCGGAGCGTTAGCCAGTGGCACCTGTGGTTGCTGAGTCTTCGGGAGGACCTGGTAGTTCGAGGGTCCAAGAGGTCCTAGCTCTAAGTCCCCAGCAGTTCACAGGGACGAACCGAGATGAGGACCGTCAAGACTTATTGGACCACCTGCAGCGGATTTTTAGGGTAATGCATGCCACGCCTACGAAGTCGATTGAGTTAGCGGTATTTCAACTATAGGACATAACAGTGTTATGGTGTGAGAGTTGGGAAAGGTCCCGAGGTAGAGATGTTCCCCCTCCGACTTAGTCCAGCTTTTCGGAGGCCTTCCTAGATCATTATTTGCCGTGGGAAATTCGACAGGCTCGAGTAGATTAATTTTTGCATCTAGAGTAGGGCTCGATGAATGTTTTGGAGTATGCTATGAGATTTGATTCCTTGGACCGATATGCACCAGCTTTTGTGGACATGATGCCAGCTAGAGTGCATCGGTTTATTATGTGGCTACTTCCAGAATATGTGGAGACTTGTGTTATAGCTACGCTGCGAGAGGACATGGATATTGCCCGTATTTAGGCATTTCTCAGAGAATTGAGGGTATTAGACAACGACAGCGGGAGATAGAGAGGGTAAATCAGGAGTAGCAACGCAGGGCTATACCTAGTGACACCAAGCAGAGTTTCAAGGCAGACCTAGGCCACGACTATCAGGCATACCACCTATACCCATACCTCCACAACAGCAGCAGGGTGGTAGATTTGACCGCCGGGGGCAGTCAGGACCCAGCGAGGGCTCACGTGCATTGGGTTCACAGCAGCAGGGAGGGTCAAAGCAGAGTAGACTTACCATGCCACATTGTCCTATTTGCAGTCGACGTCATCTTGGGGCATGCAGGTATGGTTCTACTGCTTGTTACACCTGTGGACAAGAGGGGCACATGATGAGAGACTATCCAGCTAGAGGTCAGGGTGATCGGGACTGACATGATAGATCTTTAGTAGGGTCACGTGCCCCATCACCTCCATTAGGGCACAGGCCCTCAGCTCCAGCCAGCAGAGGTCGAGGCAGTTCAGGAGCATCTAGTTCAGGCACCGGTCCGGATCGCACATATGCTTTACTGGGGTGACAGGAGTCGGAGTCATCGTCGGATGTTGTGACAGGTATGTTGGACATTTGTTCTCATTCAGCTTATGTTTTGATAGACCTAGGCTCCACTTTGTCTTATGTTATACCATTAGTAGCCCGAAAGCTCAGCATAACGCTAGAATTGCTTCAGCGACCCTTTTTAGTGTATACGCCCGTCGGCAATTCTATTATAGCTAAATGGATCTACCAGGGTTGCACGGTAGAGGTTGTTAGTCGTCAAACTTTAGCAGATTTAGTGGAACTAGAAATGATTGATTTTGATACAATTATGGGTATGGATTGGCTAGCGCCATGTTATGCCAATGTAGAATGTTGGACCAAGACTGTTCGATTTCATTTTCCAGGAGAGGTAGTGCGAGAGTGGAAAGGTAATGCATCCACGCCAAAAGATAGGTTCATATCCTATCTTCGGAAAAGAAAGTTAATAAAAAGGGTTGCATCTATCATATTGTCGGGGTTCAGGATGTCCAAGCAGAATCCCCGACTCTTCAGTCCATTCTAGTAGTCAATGAATTTCCAGATGTGTTACCAAATGAACTTCCTGGTATTCCCCCAGAATGGGAAATCGATTTCTCTATCGACCTATTACCAGGTACTCAGCCTATATCCATCCCTCCATACCGAATGGCTCCGACTGAATTGAGAGAACTGAAAGAACAGTTGAAAGATTTGTTAGATAAGGGCTTTATCAGGCCAAGAACTTCACCGTGGGGTGCACCTCTTTTGTTTGTAAGAAAGAAAGATGGCTCTCTCTACATGTGCATAAACTACCGACAGTTAAATAAAGTCACCATCAAAAATAAATACCCACTTTCCAGGATAGATGAATTGTTCGATCAGCTACAAGGGGCGAAGTACTTTTCCAAGATTGATTTAAGGTCAGGATATCACCAAGTGCGGGTCTGGGAGAGAGGTGTTCCAAAAATAGCTTTCAGGGCCAGGTATGGTCACTTTGAATTTCTAGTTATGTCCTTCAGGTTGACAAATGCCCCAGCAGTGTTCATGGATTTGATGAATAGTATCTTCAGACCATATCTAAACTTGATTGTGATAGTATTCATTGATGGTATTCTAGTGTATTCCCGTTCAGAAGCAGAACACTGAGATCATTTCTGAACATTGCTCCAAGTTCTCAGGGATCGCCAGTTATATGCAAAATTTTCTAAATGTGAGTTCTGGCTGAATTCTGTGGCCTTTTTTGGGCCATATTGTGTCGGATGCTGGTATTCAGGTGGATTCACAAAAGATCAGGTAGTAAAGACATGTCCTAGGCCTACAACTCCAACTAAGGTACGCAGTGTCCTGGGGTTAGCTGGGTATTATAAAAGGTTTGTAGAAGGATTCTCTACTTTATCAGTGCCTTTGACCAAGTTAACTCAGAAAGCAGCTAAATTTCACTAGACTGAAGCGTGTGAACAGAGTTTTCAGGAGTTGAAAAATAGATTGACATCAGCGCCCATACTAGCTTTGCCGGAAGGTTCAGAGGGTTATGCAGTGTACTGTGATGCTTCGAGCGTTAAGTTAGGGTGTGTTCTGATGCAACATGGTAAGGTAATTGCTTATTCTTCTAGGAAGCTGAGGAAACATGGAAAGAACTATCCCACACACGACCTGGAGTTAGCGGTAGTAGTTCACGCCTTAAAAATCTAGAGACATTACCTGTATGGGATGCACGTGGACATTTTTATCGATCATAAGAGCCTCCAGTAAATCTTTACACAGAAAGAGTTGAATCTACGACAACGTCGTTGGTTAGAATTATTGAAGGACTACGACGTGAACATTTTATATCATCCAGGAAAGGCTAATATCATAACAGATGCCCTTAGTCATAGATCAATGGGTAGTTTGGCACATTTGAGGCTCGAACAGCGGGAGCTGGCCCGAGAATTGCACCAGTTAGCCTGCCTAGTCATCCAAATAGTAGACTCGGGAGACAGTGGGGCAGTGATTCAGAATACTGCAATATCATCCCTGGTTGTAGAAGTGAAAGAGCGGCAGTATGAAGATCCTAACCTAGCACAACTCAGAGATAAAGTTCAGCGAGGTGAAGTATCAGCTGTTGAGGTAACCGAAGATGGGGTCTTGAGATTTAGGGGTCGCCTATGCGTTCCAAATGTGGCAAGACTTCACCAGCAGATCATGGAAAATGTACATTATTCCCGTTATTCTCTTCACCCAGGTTCAACAAAGATGTATCATGACATAAAAGAGATTTACTGGTGGCCAGGAATGAAAAAGGGTGTAGCAGAATTTGTAGCACAATGCCCTAACTATCAGCAAGTAAAAGATGAATATCAAAAACCCGGTGGATTGACACAAGAGATAGCGGTGCTATGTGGAAATGGGAAGCAATCAACATTGATTTTGTGATAGGGTTACCCCGTATCAGGTGTAGATTCGATTCTATCTGGGTGATTATTGACAGATTAACAAAATCAGCTCATTTCCTGCCAGTCAGGACCACCTTCTCAGTCGAAGACTATGCTGAATTATATATCAGAGAAATAAATTTGTTACATGGTGTTCCGATATCTATCATTTCTGACAGGGGGTCACAATTCATTGCTAAATTCTGGTTGTCGTTTCAGGAAGGCTTGGGAACACAGGTTAATTTGAGTACAGCATTCCATCCTCAAACAGATGGGCAGACAGAACATACAATTCAAATGCTCAAGGATATGCTGAGGGCATGTGCGTTATACTTTGGGGGAAGTTGGGATGAGCATTTACCCCTTATTGAATTTTCTTACAACAAAAATTATCATTCGGCAATCTAGATGGCACCGTATGAGGCTTTATATGGGCAAAATGCAGATCTCCGTTGGATGGTTCGAGGTGGGAGAATCAGAGTTAATTGGACCAAATATGATCCACCAATCAGAAGAGAAAGTAAAACTCATCAGAGACCGCTTGTGAACAGCCCAGAGTCACCAGAAGTCCTACTCCGATGTGTGACGTAGAGATCAAGAATTCAATGTTGATGATTGAGTATTTCTAAAGGTTTCACCCATGAAGGGCATGATAAGGTTTGGTAAGAAGGGCAAGATTAACCCCAGATTTATTGGCCCATATCGGATCCTCCAAAGAATAGGCCAAGTGGCATACGAGCTAGACTTATCTCCAGAGTTAGAATCTGTTCACTCGGTTTTTCATGTGTCAATACTGCAAAAGTGTATAGGGAACCCATCCCGAGTCGTGCCAATCGAGGACATTCAGGTTACTGAGGAGTTAGCCTACGAAGAGGTTCCAGTGTCCATATTAGATCGATAAGTTCGTAAGTTAAGAACGAAAGATGTTGCCTCTGTTAAAGTATTATGAAGGAACAGGAATAAAGAAGAGATGACCTGGGAAGCTGAGGATGATATGAGGTCTAGATATCCTCACTTGTTCCAAGATTGATTCAGATTATGTAGTTGAAGGTAATGTTGTTATTCAGTTATTATTTTACTACTTGTGCTATCAGTATTATTGCTTGGCTACCCCTTTTTATTGTGTAATGGTTGTTATAGCGTCCTGCGAGGCGCCTATATTGGAATTTTCTGTGTTTCAGATTTTCGGATAGTCCATATTATAGAGGAGACTCTGTCTAATTTTTCTAAATCTTGGTTTAGAGAGTTAACTCCTTTAAGCATGAGAATGAAATTCGAGGATGAATGTTCCTAAGAGGGGGAGGAAGTTACACCCCGTAAATGTTGACAATTAGTAAGTGTATGTGTGGACTTTTGACGAGTAAGAAGAGTTTGACGCGTGTAGGAAAAAGCCTCAGAAGCGGGGTCGGACGGAACTAGCGCGCGCAGGGCCAGACGCACCAGTCAGCAGCGCACTGGCCAGCGCGGCGACCCCCTTCCACCGCGCTAATATATATATAAAGCCCCCTATTTTCATTTTATATCATTTCCAACATATTCCCTCGGCCAGATATAAGAATAAACAAATATTTCAATCGTTTTCCCCCTGATTACGCTACCAAACACCATTCAATCTCAAATTAACTTTGGGTAACGAGTTCTAGGCCTAGGAAAGCATTACTATAGAGTTATTTCTCAAAAATATGCTCGGCAAATCGAAACTCCACTGAGTAGAAGTTGTCAAAATTGCTCCAAATTGATTCTGATACAATCACATGCTTTTAGGTAACCATTTCTCCCTTCTGAACTCTCGTGAAATTATAGGTTTTCGGCCGTATTTTACGAAGTTGAATTATAGTTTCTATTAGTATCGAAAGTTACCATTTTTGACAAATTCAATATTGAAATTAGACCTATTCTTTCAGTATTAAAGTTACAGTTGAAAAGAGCTGACGAATACAAGTTGAAACTCATCGGTTATTTGGGAAACGACAATCAAGGTATGTTAAGGCGAATTCCTTCGGCAAGTTTTTTCCTATAGCATTGTAATACAGCTTGAGCCCTTGTAGGAAAGTCATAAGTATGTTTATACTAGTACATGATGTTTAGTTTGGGATGGACCCTGCGCTGTATAGCCTGTCGTGACCAACCCCAGGGTTACTAGTTGTATCGACGCTCGCCAGGGGCTATATGACGTTGCTCTAGAGAGTGATATGCCATCCCATGGGATGATGCAGACGCGCAAGGGCCATATTACAGTTCATTCCATGGCTGGACTATTATTTTTATGTCGTACCGGCATCACACCCTCATCGAGCCTAGTGCCCAGGGTGTAGTTATCAGGAGTCCATCTAACTCAGACGCAGCTATAGACCAGGAGCCAAGCGGGCTCAGTTGTAGACCCAGGGGACCGTAGGACGGCTATAATTACCTGTTGACCCATTTTGACCTGATTAGGGGTATATGATTGAAGTAAACTCGCCAAGGCTTATGGGGGCCCCGGCTGGGTTATTCTGTATTGGATGTACCTTCCGGGCTTATGGGGGCTAGGTAAGGTTCTTGTTTATACTATTTACTGTTAGTTGTACAGCAGGTTATAAGGTTATATCAGGTGGATTTCTATCCCTCCTATTGAACTATTCAGTTTCATTATCATTATTATTCAGTCATTTCCTTTTGCTGCCTTACATATTCGGTACATATTATACTGACACCCATCCTTGGGGCACTACATTATTTGCCTGCAGGTGCAGATAGACGCGGATCAGGACCTTCTTAGCTTTCAGCCAGAGTCAGCAGTACAGTATCTCCCTTCCTTCGGAGCTAATAGTTAGAAGGTTTGCTCTTTTGATTGTATAGTTTATGGGTAGGTCGGGGCCCTGTCTCGATCATTATTCCACTCATAGAGGCTTGCAGATTACAGATTTCCAGTTGTTCATTTTTTTGTTGGCCGTGTGGGGCCTATATATGTTTTGCTTTGTGTGGTGCCTTGTTTAGCTGTTAGATAGTGGCCTTGTCGGCTATAGTATAGTTATAGTTGCCTGATTTTCATTTCAATTATAACTAGACAGCATGGTGGTCTTATCGGCCCGTATAGGATCCCCTTTTTTTGCTTATTGTTGGTTAGCTGTTTTCTTTTACAGGTCGCTATACGACCTTGTTGGCTGGAGGCTGTATTTACAGCCGAGATATAGTCCGTTGTTTTCTTGAATTAGGTTGCAGGCATGCACTAGACGTGCATAATCCTAGCCAGGTCAGTCAGGTTCCAGGGTGGCACTAGGTGCTAGTCATGCCTCTCAAGGTGGGGCGTGACACTAGGAGTTCGTAGTCATGCCTTCCGGACTAACAAATGCTCCTGCATCTTTTATGAACTTGATGAATAGGGTGCTCAAGCCATATTTGGATATGATACGTGATTTTTTTCATAGATGATATCCTTATATACTCTCAGATCGGGGAGGAGCATACCGCTCATTTGATGATTGTGTTATAGACCCTTAAGGATCGTCAGTTGTTTTCTAAATTCAGCAAGTGTAAGTTTTAGCTGAATTCAGTAGCATTCTTGGTTCATGTGGTGTCTAGAGAGGGTGTGTAGGTAGACTCTCAAAAGATAGAGGCGGTGAAGAATTGTCCTAGACCTGTCAGTCCCACTGGTAGTAGGAGCTTCCTGGGTTTATCTAGCTACTACAAGAGGTTCGTAAAGGGATTTTCATCTATTATAGCATTGTTGACTAAATTGGCCCAAAAGAAGGTCAAATTTCATTGGTTGGATGCTTTTGAGAGTAGCTTTTAGGAGTTAAATACTCGACTCATCTAAGCTTTAGTATTGACCATATCGGAGGGCACGAATGGTTTCATTGTGTATTGTGATACATCTAGGGTTGATCTTGATTGTGTGTTGATGCAGCATGGGAAGGTCATTGCTTATGCCTCGATACAGCTTAAGACTCATGAGAGGAATTATCTGTTGCATGACTTAGAGTTCGCAGCAGCGGTGTTTGCCTTGAAGATTTTGAGGCACTATTGGTAAGGGTGATGTGGATGTGTTCACAGACCACAAGAGCCTTCAATATGCATTTACTCAGAAGGATCTAAATTTGCAGCAAAGGAGATGGCTAGAGCTTCTCAAGGACTATGACCTGAGTGTCCTTCATTATTCGAGCAAGGCTAATGTAGTGGCGGATTCTCTTAGTAGGTTGTCCATGGAGAGTGTATCCCATGTCGAGAATGAGAGAAAGGAGTTGGTGAGGGACGTTCATAGGCTTGCTCATTTAGGAGTCCTCCTTACAGATTCGTTAGATGGTGGTGTTATTATTTAGAATGGGTCGAAATCTTTAGTGGTGACGGAAGTTAAAGCAAGGTAAGATGAGGATCCTATCCTAGTGAAGTTGAAGAAAGTAGTCTGGAAGAAGAAAGTGGAAGTTTTTTCCCAAGGGGGAGATGGTATACTCCGATATCAGGGCTGATTATGTGTCCGGCGATGGATGACTTGAGAAAGTGATAACATCCAAACTACTCCTCTTAACGAGAAAGCGTACATGATCATTGCTCAAAACAAATATTCTCGATGGATGTCGAGTTCGAATACCACAGAGACTAGTGAATGATTTGCGCAAGTATTATTTTAGGAAATCGGAATTAACTCGCACCAACCAAGAGAAATAAAACAATAAAGTTTTGGGGGGGGATGAAGTTAATAATATTGTGGATTCTAAACCAGCTGACCAAAATAGCAAAATAACCAAAATTGATAGACAATAATGAGTGAAGACTAGAGGTGTGGTGTAGATGAGGTGCTCATCAAATAAGAATATGCTAGCTCATCAAATCATTGTGAATAAGTGTAAATAACTTTGGACGAGATGGCACCCTATGTTTTTCAATCTCATGGATGCCTTTTTCTCGAGTCCTTTCGAATCTCAAGACACAATTCAATTAGCACAATAAAGTTTGAATTAATAGACGAGCTATCTCTAATCATCAACTACTAATTAGGATTATGAATATGGATTTTGTCTATTTCTATCCCAACTTCACACAATCACATCCATTCTCACCATCAAATTCTCTCCAATACTTGAATTCTCCTCTTTCAAGCTAAAATTAAGTAAGAAAAGTAAACCAACATTTGAAACTAAGGATCACCAATTATAAATTGGAGAGAACTCAACAGATTTATACTAATTAAGTAATATTGAGATGAATCTAGCAATACTCAATCTAATTAAGCACCCATCATCACACACCTCTAGTTGATGATTTAGCTACTCATGATTAAGAAACTAAAGAGTATATCCATTAATAAACTCAATGATTTCATTACTAAGAGCAAGAAAAATCAAACTCAAAATATATCTGCAATAATGGTTATACCTTGCTAAGGAAGAAAATGAAAATAAGAAAAGCAATATTCAACAATCTCCTCCAATTGGGTTTTTCTCTCTCCAAAGCAAAAGAAATGTTCAAAAAGCTAAAAAGTGTGTGCAGAGTACTTTCTTATAGACTATATACAAAAATAGGGCAACCAATCTCCTCTTTTTCAGTGTTAGACGTAATTGCCCCTATTCAGGCGTTTTTTCACTTGCGGGGGAACCAGCGGTTGGCCGATTGCATTTTGAAAAACGCCGTCTGTTATCTTCTACACTTTCGGTGATGTTCCAGGACCATTCGGTGATTCACCGGCCTTCATCCGTGATCCACCAATTACTTTACTCCTTGGTCCAGCAAGTTCCAGCATCTGTTGGCGATTTAACCAGTGAGTCACCGGTTGATATTCGAGGCCGCCGGTTGCATTTTCTCCTCAAATTAGTGGTCATCTACATTTGACCGGCGTTTTGCCAGTGTCCTCTAGTGGAGCACCGATTTTCACCTGATTTCTTCCTTTTTACTCCACTTCTTTCTCTTTCTCTTCAACTCAGATAACTACACATAAAAAGGAATAAAATTCATCTAAATGACTTGAAAACTAAGCTAAAGCTCATGCTTAAGAGCCTAATGAGTTGGTAAATTACCAACTCATTAGAAAGCGGATGTTGAGCAAGGCTCATGGCTCTCGGTACACTATCCATCCAGGTACAACTAAGATTTACCACGATCTATGAGAAATCTATTGGTGGAATAGCATGAAAAAGGACATAACAAAATTTGTCGCTAAGTGTTCGAATTGCCAACAAGTGAAGGTTGAGCATCAAAGACCTGAAGGTATGCTTCCGGACATCAGTATTCCTATATGGAAGTGGGAAGAGATTAATATGTATTTCATTACATGGTTGCCTCATATGCGCCGGCAGTGTGACTCTATTTGGGTAATTGTGAAAAGGTTAACCAAATCAGCACACTTCTTACCGATCAAAACTATAGATTTAGTGGAAGGTTATGCTAGACTCTATATTTAGGAGTTGGTTCGGTTACAAAAGTTCTTTTATCTCAGATAGGGGTAGCCAGTTCACCTCTTAGTTTTGGAGATCATATTAGAAGGAACTTGGTACTTAGATGAAGCTTAGCACAACTTTTCACCCCAAATGGATGGTCAGACTGAGCGGACCATTCAGAATCTTGAGGACATACCGAGAGAGTGTGTAATTTATTTCAAAGGAATTTGGGATGATCACTTACTCCTCATTGAGTTCACCACAATAACAATTTGCACTCCAGTATTCAGATGACTCCATTTGAAGCTCTTTATGGGCTGGGGTATAGATCACCTATTGGATGGTTTGAGGTAGGTGAAGCCATGTTGATAGGACCAGATTCAGTTCACGAGGCTATGGAGAAGGTTCAGCTTATTAGAGATGAAAATAGCTCAGAGTCGATAGAAATCATATGCGGATGTTAGGAAGAGAGAGCTTGAGTTCGAGGTTGATGATTGGGTGTTTCTGAAGGTGTCTCCCATGAAGGGAGTTATGAGGTTTGGCAAGAAAGGAATTATTGAATTCTGAGGCGAGTTGACAAGGTGGCATATGAGTTGGAGCTACTAACGGAGTTAGTTCGGTGCATCCAATTTTTCATGTGTTTGTGCTGAAAAAGTGCATTGGTGATCCAGCTTTAGTTATACCTGTAGAGAGAATTGGGGTGAAAGATAGTGTTACCTATGAAGAGGTTTCGGTTGAGTTCCTTAATCATTGGGTTTTAAAGCTGAGGAACAAGGAAGTAGCTTTAGTGAAGGTTTTGTGGAGAAATCAACTTGTTAAGGGAGCTACGTGGAAAGCCGAAGTAGATATGATGGTTAAATACATGTATCTTTTCCCTTCCGAAGCAGTACAAGCATAAGGTCCCAGTTTCCTCCTTAGCAATCTATTCAGTTTCATGTCAAGTTCCTGTCTCTAAGTTTCTTTTATGTCATAGCATGCATTTATGTTTCATGAGTTCAGTTCAGTCATGTAAATCAGTCCAGACACAGTCACTCCATCAATTTTCAACTATGGTTATTCAGTTTTAGGATTGCAGTTCTTTCCCTAGCCTTCCAGTATGCTTAATCTACATTCAAAGACAAATATTCTCAAGGGGGAGATAATGTAACACCCCAAAATACCTAAGATTAGATCTGAGGACTGAAGCGAAGAAAATAGAAAAATGTGCACCAGATCACGGAATGAGTCATCAAGTGACTCATTAGTCAAATTAAAGACTCGTTAAATGAGTCGTTGGGTGCAGTGAAGCCAAGAAAAGTTGAGTTTCATAGAGTCATAATGAGTGTTGAAGTGATCTGTTAAGTGACACAATGAATCGTCAAGTGAGGCGTCAAGAAAAGACTAGAAAGTTGAAAAAGTTGGAAACCTTCGCCAGTGGCAACGGATCAAGTGATGACCCGTCAGTCTCCTAACGAGTCGTCTGGACACTTGTTGGGACTGCCAGTGTAATTTTTCCACTTGGGTTTTTAAAGGTGTTTTCACAATTTTTAAGTTGTTAACTCCTAAAAAAGTCATTTTAAGCTTCCTAAAGAGTGTTTTTAAGGGTTTTATTCATCCTAAACCCTTATACTACTCTTGACACTCCATTTGGAAGATCAAAACCTCTCAAACCAAGACTAGGGTTATTTATCAAATTCTTAAAAACTTTCTTGGGATTTTAAGGCAAGTCAAGGTATCATCTACCCAGGCATGTAGGGCTATGAATGAGGGATTTCTTCCACCCTCATGCCCTTCCCAAGCCAAATTCATGATCCCTACCTCCCAGCCTGATTTTTGAAAATCTAGGGCAAAACTTGTTAGTGATGAATTCTATCATATTCTTCCATGAAATCAGTCTCCTTGTAATTCAATTTATGTTTCTATGATTATGATTACATGTCCCTTATTAAATCTATCATGAATTTATAAGTTTCAATCCTCAAATATGATTTTATGAACTTCTAGGGTTTGACCCAAATTGCGTGAAATTCTATGATTCTCTTATGATTTCAAGCCTTTTAAGATCAAAGCTATGAATTATGATTTTGATGCATGTTTTATACTAGAATTACTCATGAATCTATGATTTACAAGATATGATGATTTTACCCCATTATGCATGATTTTCACGAAATTCAAGTCTATATATCATGACCTATCTTTGACACTATTTTCATTGCTACCTCACGTATATTAACATATTATGAATTTCATGATTTAAACTAGCCATGTAAACCCATATTTCATGATTATGATATGAGCACTACATATATTTTGGGAGTAGTATTTAGCATTGAGTAGGTCGGGGTTCCAGCGTATCCAGATCTCAGAATTACATGCCAATGTAACCATGATGGGGTCCTCCACGAGAGTGTCTCCCATGCCCAAATGGGCCACCAATGAGTGATATCTCGCCTTTTCATGGTCCTAACTTCGGCAAGGTATGCACACCCTTCTGACTGGGCTCCAAAATGCTCAAATGGAGTATATCGGTTATAAGAATCTCCCTAGGGGTTTTTCCCAGCATCTCATCAGTCTTAGTGGCTTTCAGACGTAGATNTATATATATTCATGATTGCGATTATGGTTTTACTGACTAGTGATGAATGGGCTCAAAAATATACTTTACTAGGTCTACTTATGAATTCAGTCATGATCAGTCTTACATTACAGTTTTGCAAACCTTGAGTCTTCATGTTCATTTATGATTTGAATCTCATGTTTTACGAGTTTATTCTCATGATCTTTCTTGTAATTTTTTACTAGAATGTTTTATTTACTCTATATACTCAGTACATTCAAAGTACTGACTGCATACTTCTATGTTATATCATTTCATGATATAGGTTCGGACGTCCAGTCTCAGTCTCTTCGTTAGCTCAATCCCCAACAATCTGGTTCATCTCCCATTTGAGTGAGTCCTCATCTTCTGAGGACATTTAGCAGTTATTGATATTATCTTCCTATTTTAGTTTCAAGACTTAGTGAGTTAGATGGGGATGTTGTCCCATCAGCTCATCTATTGCTTAGAGGCTCTCAGATAGTTATGTACTAGATGGTTTGGTGTTGTGACTTTTCCTTCTTGTTCATGCTTTATGTCATTTAGATTCCACTTATCCTATGTTGTGATTCATTTTTACTTTAAATATGTTCTTTCATTCTATGGATGTGTTATGGGTTAGCTTGGAGCCCTTCGCGGTTCTAGGTCCCGTGTCGCGGTCTGAGGTTCATGCTCGAGTCCTGACATCTATCTACTTAAAGCTTCACTTTTATAAATAGGAGTGTCAGTCTTGCATGTTAAAATGTATTAAGTTCTTGTGAAAAAGATAATAATCTTTATGAACAATCTATTGAAATCGTAACTCCAAGAATGTATGATGTTTCACTCATGTCTTTCATCTAAAATTTAGATGATAACCACTTTTTTATTTATTTTACATATTCAATGTCGCTTGCAGCTATAAGTATGTCATCTACATACAGTGATAAGATCACAAACTTATATTTAAATCTTTTGATGTACACATAATGGTCTTCATGAACCATAATAAAACCACATGATATGATCATATTATGAAAACGTAAATACCATCGTCTAGAAGATTATTTAAGGCGATAGATCGAACTATGAAGTCGGCATACTTTATTCTCTTCACCTTTCTTCACGAAACCTAAAGGTTATTCCATGTAGTTCTTCTAATTCTCTATTGAGAAAAGCTGTTTTTACATCCATTAGATGCAATTCAAGATCCAAATTAGCCACTATTGACAAAATTAACCTTATTGAACAAAATGTACAATAGGCGAAAAAGTTTCTTCATAATCAATTTATTCCTGTTGTGTGTACCCTTTATCTACTAGGCGAGCTATAAGTCTCTCGATACTACCTTCAGCCTTACGCTTGATTTTGAGAACTCATTTGTTTCGAATAGCTTTACGGGCCATAGGCTGATCAACCAATTCATATACATGATTTGATTTCATTCACTCCATCTCCTCCTCCATTTCTTTTAACCATTTTTCCTTATCAGGGCATATAAGAGTCTCATTTATATTTTGTGGCTCTTTTTCATCTTGTGGAGTAACTATAAATGCTTTCCCTTCGATCTTAAAACTATAATGGAAAATTTTTGGATGACTTGTTCATCGAGGTTGAGAATGATAAATTGAATTATCAATTGATAAGTTACTCCCACTAGGACCAGCAATATCTATATGATTTGATTCAGATGGTGTATCTTTGGAAATAGGAACGGATCCATTGTCATCAAACTAACTCCCACTCAAACCCATTTGAATGTATGTAGCAGAAGCGGTCTGGTCCATAGTTTCATGAAGAGACAAGTCTTGACCTAGCTCACCTTTTTTAGGAAAATCATTCTCTATGAATGTAACATCACATGATTCAACTTCAGTTACTTTGTCACTGTCTTTTTCACCTATGAACATATAACTCTTAGATTATTCAGAGTGTCATATAAAGATATATTTCCTTCCCCTTGGACATAGTTTTTCATGTTGGAAAAGATAATTATGAATAAAAGCAGCACAACCCCATGTCATGGCCCGATTATAGGCCCAGATAGAGACACAGGACAAGAAACCGCTAGAGACTCCAAGTCGACCCATGGCATGAACATAGAAGCTAAGAGCATACAACAACCAGAAAATGATAAAATAAAACATGCTTAAGCGGAAGTCTGCATACATATCAATCTAAACCAGAGTCAACAATGAAAAGCTAATTTCTACATAATGTCTGAAAAACCTCTAACATAACTGATGAGCTGATGGGACAATATCCCCAACTAGCGCGACAAAGTCTGTAACTGAAAGAATGTAACAATGGATAACTGAATGTCCTCGAAGGATGAGGTCTCACCAACACTGGCTAGACACGCCTGAGGATAAAACAAGACTAGTGATGCGGCTGACACTGATCCCTCGAACCTATATCATAAAACAATACAACATAGAGTATGCGGTCAGTACTTGGAATGTACTGAGTATGCAAGATAAGTAAAAACAGACAGTTTAATACATAAGAGTTCATAAGAGTAGGACAACATGAACATGAAGTAAATATCATAATGTAAACATAAGGCTCAAGGATTTCAAACCTTTCATAATCCAATCATAATCATAATCATAATCATAAGAGAAACTTTATAAAATATAACTTAAGCCAAAGTAACATAAACATAACCATGCATAAATCATAAGGAACAATGGGAGAACTTGTATTAACCGACACCAACATGATAAAGCTTAAATGATGCCCCACTATTTCGCCCAAGTTGTCAAGACCGTCCCAGGCTTGCTGGGAAAAGGACGTGCATTATGGTGATATCACAGGAATCCAATAATATATGTACACACCTACAGTGGCACGTAGTTATGAGACCACGGGGTTTGCCTAAATGCCGGGTCTACTTGGTACTAGACACTACTCCCAAAAATATGCACATGAGGCTCATATCATATCGTGAATCATTCATTAAGTTCATGGACAAATAAATCATAACATACTTGATCATACATGAAATACATGATTAGCCATGAGTAAGGGCCAGTGAGCGGGCCAATAGTCATAAATTTATAAATCATGAAGAGCATGCATACTTGTGAAAATACATATAGTTGAAATTCATAAATCCTTGATGAGTACTTGAGAGAAATCATATCAATAATCATAAATCATAATTTAGGGCTTAAGAAGATCAAGATCATAATAAAATAATAACTTGACTTTTCATATGCCAACTTATCTTTATTTCAGTAAACTTCTAGTTTATTTTCGCATGTGATTTCATCATCATACCCATATTTATGTACTGCAAATAAAAGAAAACGGC
>JACEIK010000192.1:278936-299704 GCA_018107945.1 Datura stramonium | reverse complement strand
CTTTAAATAGTTATCTACAATTAAAATATTGTATTGCCTTCTAAGCCTAAGTTAGCTAATATTTTTTAATCATATATGTCAACCCCTACTATAATTTTTTGGAGCCAAACCAGACTCTATTGTATCCCAAATACAGCCCAAATCAACCCCCTATGCACTGCAAATTACAGACCAAAAATCGGCCAAAAAATAACCCAAAGTGCAGCTAGATCTGCAGCCCAAAATCCCTCTATGACCTGGCCTATTACCACCCCTAATCCTTCATCTCTTCCCCTTCCCACATCAAAGAAACATATCTAGTAGCGTTGTAACCGTCTAAGAACAAACTGTAATCTGAACTAGGGTCCTGAGGCTAGTTAGAGCTATATATCTAAAATGTCAAGACCGCCTAATGGACCAATAAACTGGATTTTGAATCTGATTATGATAGCTGGGAGACACCAGTGACACCTCAGGAAAAGACTGAAGTCAAACTGATCAGTTGACAAAAGCTGTATAGTTCTGAAGAGGTTCTACATTCTAACTGAGCTGAACTACTAAGCAGCTAATAGAGAACTCAACTCATTCCAGCGACATGGGAATTCCATAATATGACAAATATTTCAAGAATTAAAGGAATCACATCCAACAACCAATGCTATAACTTTCTTATTCGTGTCAAGGCTAAAGTCATTCTTTTCAATGAAGCATTTACTCAATATCTAGACAAGAAGAAATACTAGAAAATCATCCCAAATCACGCTTCACAGACTAGACTGAATTTAATACGCAAATAATCTCTACTCAAAAATCTAGGGATTAAAGCCACTTTTGTAAGAACATCAATAATTTAGGTAAGAACTGATGGAGATCATATCAATAATAAGAATGGATATCATTCTATTGAAATTAACAAAAAACAACATGCAATTTCTTTGTATTCGGAAACTCAGGGCTAAACTGATAGAGAAACGACGAGAGGGTTTTGGGGGATGCAAGGGAATCTTGCTGAATTCCCACATACCTGGCTATGAAATTCCCTTGAGGAGTAAGCTTGAATTCCTGAGATGAATGAGAAACCCTGGACCTTGCTCTGAGAGTTCTTGAAAGACTTGTCAATATTTTTCTGAGAATGAACGTGGGAATAAGGGGGAGAGGCCATTCATTCCCACTAATAGGTTTGAAATTACATCTAAAATGACGTAGTTTAAAGTTTAGGAGAGTAAGAAATTACTAAACTACCCTTAGAAAATCATAGGGAAAAACCGTCAGGTTCTCCTAAAGGGTGACCTAACAAGATGTGATCAGTGACCACAACTCGTGGTCATACTCGTTGAGTACACTTCTTGGAAATCCCTGTAGGTCACCACGAGGGACCTATCGAGTTGTGGTGAGTGACCACGACTCATGGTCACCTGTCGTGGACCACACTGCCCAAAAGCCCTATAGATCTCCACGGGTGACACCACGACTCGTGGCCATACATATAGAGTCATGGTGAGGATTTGTGGGGTACAATGTCTCACACCTTAACCTTTGACCCAATTCTGACCACAAGGCATCTAACGGGTCATTAGGTATTATAAAGACTCGCTAGGTGAGTCGTTCTAAGGCATTTTCTGCAGATTCCCAAATTTTCTAATTTAAGCCCCGCATCTAGTCTTTGAGGTTTCGGGGCATTACAGTCTCAATTGCAAAACTGATCTTCAAAATTAAGAACACACTGATAAAATAATATTGTTTGAATATCACAACACAATTCGATCTCCAAGAAGTATTATGAAACTCCCAAAAATACCGTAATAATAATCAAGAAATAAAAACTACAAGGAAAGTATTTATACAATCATTAAAATCTTTTCCTAAATTAATTAGGACTGTAGGATGCTACGAGTCATGGTCAATGGTCGTAACATGGCTGGCAACTTCTGATCTTTTCAAGTAAGGATGCCCAGTATGACTTGTGATAGGTTGCTATGAGTCATACCCATCATCAATGGTCAGGACGTCCGAATCTCCACATCTCTAATCTTTAAACTACAGACCCTCACTATGAGTCGTACTATGCTGGTACGACTCATGCCTTGAAAATGTCAATTAGATGGTTCTCTGCTTCTAGCTATGAGCCCTAATATGAGTTGTACCATGATGTCATGACTTATGATGCCTTGTCGTACCTTGAGGTTTTGCACTTGTGAATTCTATGATTCTTTGTCACGATTACTAGCAATGACTCGTACCCAGATGGTACGGTTCATGCTGTAACCCATATGAAGTCTTTTTCTTCCTTTTTATACTCATTTTCACCAATCTGACTCCCCTAACTGATTTTCCCTGCAACAACAACAAACATACTTTACATCCATATAAACACACCTAAGTACTAGCATCTTTTATTCATTTTAAGCATCAAAAGTGCCATAAAATCATGGTACATCATTGACTAATGCAAATGCAACATTTATGGACCTTATGAATAGGGTATTCAAACTGTACTTAGATCATTTTGTGATTGTGTTCATTGATGAAATTTTGGTCTACTCCTGGAGTGAGGCAGAACATGAGCAACACCTGAGAATTATGCTACAAACACTTAGAGAATTAAAGATTTATTCCAAGTTCTCAAAAATGAGATCTAGTTGGGAACACTTTCTTTTTTGGGACACGTAGTGTCATGGGATGGAATTCAAGTTGATCCCAGGAATATTGAAGCGGTTCAAGATTGGCCTTGACCCAGTACACTTACAGAAAGTGCATCTTATTTGGACTAGATGGATATTATAGAAGGTTTGTGGAAGGATTCTCAAATATAGCCACTCCATTAACGTGTTTAAGTAAAAAAGGTGTGGTATTCCTGTGGTCTGATGGATGCGAAGAAGGTTTTCAGAAATTAAAGATTGCATTGACTACGACTCTAATTTTAATGTTACCTACAGCAGAGGATGGTTTCACCATTTATTGTGATATTTCTTGATTCTTATTGGGTTGTGTCTTAATGCAGAATGGTAAAGTGGTGGCATATGCGTCTCGACAAAAAGATTCATGAGAAGAATTATTCAACTCATGACTTGTAATTGGCCGCAGTTGTATTTGCACTAAAGATCTAGCATCACTATCTTTATGGTGAGCCATGTAAAACTTATACTGTTCATAAGAGTCTACAATACATATTCAAGAAGAAATATCTTAATCTAAGATAATGATGGTGGTTAAAGTTACTTAAAGATTATGATCTTACCATTTTTTATCACCTTGGGAAGGCGAATGTGGTGGCAGATGCCTTGAGTAGAAACTCTATGGGTAGTTTGGCTCGGTTCACTATTGAAAAGTGAACTATGGTTATAGATATTCAAGCATTGGTCAATCGGTGAGTTTGATTTGATCATATAGTGCTGGGAAAGTTACTAGCAGGTATGGCTGTACAATTTCCCTTAGTTGGATAAGTCAAGACTCACCAATATGAAGATCCCTATCTTGCTAGACTATGAGATCGTGTGCAGAATGAGGGCGTTAAGTCATTCTCTATTGATGGTGAAGGCGTGCTTCTTGAACATGGTAGACTATGTATTCCCATTGTGGGTGATGTGAAATAGCTAATTCTTGAAGAGGCTCATAGCTCACAATACTCCACCCATCCATGTGCTACTAAGATGTATCAAGAATTGCGTGGATTAACTTGTGGAAGGGTATGAGGGCTTATATTTTAAAGCATGTGACTAGTTAGTTAAATTGTCAACAAGTCAAATATGAATATCAAAAACTTGGTGGAGTAATGCCAAACTTGATTATCCCAGAGTAGAAGTGGGAGAGGATTACTATGGATTTTGTTGTTTGGTTGCCAAGCACTTTAAAGAAAAACGACTCAATTTAGGTGATTGTGGATAGACTCACAAAGTCATCCTGTTTCATACCAGTTTGGGTTATTCATACTGCAAAGCAGTTAGCAGATATTTACCTTCATGAGATAGTTTCGCTTTATGGTGTGCCTATTTCAATAATATCTGATTGAGGTGCACAATTCAGTATTGAGTTTTGGAAGTCTTTTTAGAAGTCATTGGGTTCACAAGTCGAGTAGAATACAACTTTTCATCCGCAAACTGATGGACAGTATGAACAGATTATCAAATCTTGGAGGACATGCTTAGAGCTTGTGCGATTGATTTTGGTGGCCATTGGGATGATCAATTACCTTTGGCAGAGTTTGCTTATAATAATAGCTACCAATCGAGTATACAGATGATTCCATTTGAGGCTCTAAATGGTCGCAAGTGTCATTTGCCAGTTGGATGGTTTGAACCTTGTGAAGCACAATTATTAGGTCCAGATTTAGTTCAGCAAGCTTTGGAGAAAGTTGCATTGATATGAGAACGACTTAAGACAACACAAAGAAGACAAAAGTCCTATGCAAATAATAAAGTCCGTGATGTGGAGTTCATGAAGAGTGGGAATGTCTTTCTAAAAGTTTCCCCTATGAAAGGAGTTATAAGATTTGGATGGAAAGGTATGTTAAGTCCTAGATACATTGGTCCTTATGAGATTTTGGATCGGATTGTGTTAGTGGCATGTAGACTCGCTTTACCTCCGAGATTGTCTGTTGTTCATCCTGTGTTTCACGTGTCCATTCTTAGACGATATGTTCATGATGATAGTCACAAGATCAAGCCTGAGGATATAAAACTTGATGATAATTTGACTTATGAGAAAGGTCTGATATCTGTTATTGATAGGGAAATGCGAAAATTGAGGTCCAAGAAAGTGGTTTCCGTCAGTGTTATGGTGCAATCATCCAACCGAGGAGGGTACTTGGGAGTCCGAGGCGGACATGCTATATTTATATCCTCACCTATTTGACACTACATGTAGGAATCTAGAATCGTTCAAGGACAAACGTTATTTTTAAAAGGGGAGAATGTAATAACCCTAATTTAATAAAGGGTTATTTAGTAATAAACAATAAAAAAAGGAAGATAAGAATTTCTTTTATAACAACAACAACAACAACAACAACAACAACAACANNATAATAATAATAATAATAATAATAATAACAATAATAAGGGCCAAAGCCCAATTGAACTAAAGACTTAAAATAAGAAATTGTTGGTGGAAAAGGAAAAAACACACAGGAGCAGAAAAACATAATGTAGGGAAAAGATGTGCAGAACAGAAAAGGGAATAAAAGAAGAGAGAAAAATAAGGACTCTCGATCTAAAGCATCACAGTAATGATCTAAATCTTTTTCTTAAGTTTATTACACAATTATAATAAAGTTGATAGAGTAGAAACATGGAGAAAATTTGAAGAATTGAGAAAGTTTAGACCTAGAGTTCTTCAACCCAAATCATCAACTTGAAAGGGCATACGTTATCAGAATTCGATTTTGATTAATATTCTGGAATCCTCTCGTCAAGAATAATTAGTTGGTGGTCATAGTTTGGGAATTCTACCCCATAGACTAGAGTTGACTTTTTCGGTCAAACCTTTGATCGCGAATTTGACTTTTCTTAAAAATTAAGAAAACATCTACCAAAGGATTTTTTACCATTTAAAACCCATTTTTGTGTACTTTGAGGTGATCTAGAGACCCAAAATCATAGTTTTGAATTATTAAAAAGTGTGCTTGAGTTGTGAATTCGAGGTAAGTGAGACTTTAAGCTTTGGTTCTTGCTTTTCAAACCTGTTTTAAAATTGTGTTTTGTCTGCCTGGTCCATGTGTTGGGACAAGCGTGAACTTTGCAGAATTGGTGTTGTTTTACCAACCGCATATATGTTTAATATGTGATCTTTTGTGTGGCGTGATCTCGTACTAAGGTGTTGGGGCGTTGAATATCTTTCCTTTGCTATCTTGATATACTTACTAGGGGCATACATGCAATACTATAACATGGTTGCTGCTGTAGTATACTATTGGGGCATTATATATGCTACCAAGGACCAGTTGGGGTGTTAGGTTAATCTCTTTCACTATCGTTTAACAAGTCCTGAGTGTGAGTTGTGTTGAGATATATACATAATGATCTTGTTGAATATTTTTTTGGACTTTATTGAGTATTATATTTTGGAAATATATTCTTGTGCATATTATTTTTGTGCTCGTTGTGGTTGGATTTTCTAATGCTTTTTCCAGGGATATTAAAGTGGTGGGTCAAGGAACTTACTGAGTTATATTTATATATAGCTCACTCCTTACTTGCATGTCTATGGGGATACTGTTGCGAGAGGTGAGACTAGTGGCTGACAAGGCCGTTTGCGTAGATTTTTTTGCTGAGGTGAGCCTTCAGATTGATTCATGGAGGATATCATTTTTTATTATCTAATTTATACACACACACACACACACACACATATATACATATATATATATATACATACTGTTGGGGTTTGCATTGATGTTGCCCAAATTACACCTCATAATGAGATATAAAGTAGTGGATGTTCAAATATAGAACCCAATAAAGGTTGGGGTCGAATCCCATGAGAAATATTACGAGGACCTCGTTTAATGCGTTTAGCTAATACTATTGATTTTCTTATTTCCTAGGGGGGCAAATTGTAAGAAGAAATAATGTAAAATAGTATAGAGCAATGAGTAGATTCTTGATTAAAATTGATTATATTCAATGAGTAAGTTGACTAGGATTGTATTCCCCATGACTTCATAACAACAAGGTATTTTATACTAGTGATCTATTCTGGTATTTAACATGCAATATTAGTAAGTTAACTTCACCTAAATGGTTGGTCCCCTAATTAGATGATTATCACCATGCAACTTGATCCGTATGCGGATGTATACTTGATTAACCCTTACCCTTGATATCGGATTAGATATTTTCTAACAAGTCAAGTTATTAGATGAGGGTTGATAGCCTCAAATCTCTATTGTTAATCCCTTTTTCCATTTACCCATTGATCCAGTGAGTAAGAATAAGACAAATTTCAACATTCACGACCGTTAAGAAGCAATTAAAATGAAAGGAAAAATAATACATGTATAAACCCCATTCAAGATTCACTTAGTATTTTTTTCTATGTGTGTTAATTCATTATGGTTCCCACAACCCTAGGTATGGGTTTAGCTACTCATGCTTGAAGAATCACAATTAAGAATTATAGAAGAAATAATAATTGTAAACGTATAATAATTTGTAGAATAAACCACACATCTTGAATTAATCGACAAGAATCTAAAATCAATAATCCCAAAGTTGTTTGAATCTCAAAACTCAAGAACAAAATTATGAAAGTTGTTTCTTGAACCATAATGTCGATCAACAACAATGAAATTATGGTAAAAAATCATAAATTGTAAAAACAAACCTACATAAAGTATTTATAGACACTAAATAAATCCTTTCCTAAAAAACAAGGAAGTTAGGTCGGCAGTGAGGACAACTCGTTAGGTGACCTAACAAGTCATGAAGTGTAGTAATGGCTTGTGCTCAGCAAAAATTCCTCCTGGATGATGGTTCACCAAATGACTCATTAAGTGACAAGACAAGTCGTGAAGTCCTCCGTTTCTTTTAAGTCTTAAAATTCCAGTGTTCTAAACGACTTCCCATAAATGCCCGTGACGAGTCATTGAGTCACATAACGACTTGTTGCTCCTTTCATCACCATTCTCAATACTTTAGCTTAACTTCTGAACTTCAACTTGATGAGTGCTTTTGACAAGTCGTGGAGTCGTATGATGACTCGTTGCTCCTCTTGTTGTGACCAATAGGACTTATGGTCTAATTCATCTTCCAATCATCACGACACACATGACGACTTGTGACCAGACTTGATGAGTCGTGGTGTCAACCCGTTGTCAACACTGTCTCCATCCCAAGTTTGGTACTTCACAACCATCTTCTCCTAACGTCTCAGGGAACAAGTCATCCACTGACATGATGAGTCGTTCCCTTGCTGGCACTCCAGACTTAGCCCATTTTAGGCTTATTATGCCCATTTTACTTTCCGAACCTGTTTTCCCGCAACACTTAAAAAAACACATATTATCTATATAAACATACCTGAGATTAGCATATTTTCTTAGTTTAAAGTGTCGAAAGTGCTGTAAAACCACAACACATCAATACTCTCAACTTAGAACTTTTGCATGTCCTCAGGAAAAAACGAAAAAAAAACTAACCCGACGCTTTAACTAAAAGAAATCTAGGGAACCTATGGCAGTCACAAACTCATAGCATAATCAAATCAAACTTTCTAAGCCCTCCTATATCATCAGAAATAAATTCACAATGCCTATGAAAAGCTTTCTACCATGACACAAAGGAATCAAATAAGGGCATTACACTATTAACCTGCAACCATGCATAAAATCCTATGATACTGACCCTGACAATTAGCAAACAATGTTTTTTCTCATATGCCCTCACTACAAAGAAGTACTAATCACTCACAACTATCAATCATTACAATTTAAAATAGGGACTGTGTCAAGTGCACTCACTCTCACAAAGAAATTCACATAGTGCTCATACATAACCATAGGCTTGCCCTTATTTTCTATACCTCAGTTGGCCAGAAGGTTGAATTCGGATCACTATATGACTTTCTTAAGCTTGTAATGTAGGCTCGGGGACGGGTATGGTAGATATAGACATAGTGACTCAACCCTCCTTGGCACTACACTAACTTTGGCTCCAATTAACTTTTTTTCCACTCTTCTCCCTTTCTCCTTTATTTTCTTTATCTTTCAAGACTACGGGTGTGGGTTCTTCTTTTTCCACTTTCTCTTCTCTTTTTTTTTCTTGAATTTCTCCTTAGAGAAACACATTTTTTTCTTCTCCTTTTTTTATATATATAAGCACACCGCGCCCGCCCTTTTGTTTGCATTACTCAATCATTTTCCACCCTACTCCTCTTATTCACCCCTATAATAGCCACCCTCAACTTGAGAAATTTTCCTGAGTTGAGGTTCACAGTGTTCAAGGACGGACCAGGGCCAAAACAGGTTCATTATAGTTAAAGCAGGAAGGCGAAATGGCTAAACAACAAAAAAGGTCCATTTAGGCTCAAAATCGAGATCAAGGGGTATTCATATTCATTTGGTCGGTAATTTAGGCTAACTTAAACTATTTTGAACAATGGTCTATGATTATTTCCTATTCAACTATCTTACAACCTTGGTACGACTAATTAGGCAAGTTCTAGACTGTGCACACACTGTTGAACTAACAGTAAACACCTCGTCACATAATGCACAGGACAACATCATCACTACCAGTTGCTACTTCATGCACAATCACACAATGGTAAGCACATTCACAGTATTAATGCCATGCAAAGATTCACAAAGGTCATGCTTCATACACTTAGCACACAAATTTTTTCTAGGAGGGGTATCATTCAACAAGTTCAACGTTTTATTCGACTACCTAAGTTCTCCTATTTTCCTTTCAATTGACACACAAACATAAAAAAACAAAAATCTAAATATGCCGGTTCTACTAGATAAGGATTACCTAAGAGAAAAGATATCTTGCAAGAAAAATCCTCAAGTTATTTTTAAAAAACAAATAGGTACCACCCCATCCCCATCAAAAAAATCATGCGGTGTCCTCGAGGCATATTAAAAATAAGACATGGGAATAGGGAACATACCTGAGCAACCTAGACACCTGTGGTCTGGTTGGTGGGCGGCGCAGATGCACCCCAGTCTCCTCTCTTGTGGCACCAGTGATAACCGACACATTCTCTGAACCAATAGAGTTATACCCTCTCCATGAACTCTAGCATCATCAAACTCGGCCCTCTCTCGGGCCTTATCTCTAGACAGCATAAATGTTGCCCGCATATCCTTCCTTTCTCTCTTCTTCTCTCGTAGCATGATCACCACTATCACCATCACTCATCTCTTCTCGAGGTGTCTTTCCTTTTTACTGAGCCATAGGCTCCTCGATAATGAAATCAAACACCAGAGGTAGCTCCTCCTCACTCTCATCATTCGCTACTGGGAGCACTGGCGATGTTATAGCTGATATCTATTGTGCTGATAGCTCTCGCAGCTCTTCTCTGAGGGCATCCACCTCTACATACCATCATGTCAGCTCGGGTGCCTGTAACTAAGCAAGGCTATCATCCATCCGCCTCTCGAATGCGTCTAGATGTCCATGCCATGTCCTCGATAATCCCTCCAACTCCTTCGTCACTCAGGGCTTTACCTGCTCCATTAGCACTTTCACCTGAAGTGCTGTGTGGATTGCTACTTTTCTGCCTTAGCCATCCGCCTAGCCATGTCATTAATGATGATATTGTGACTAGGCTGATTAGTGAGGATCGTGGTGATGAAACGGGTGGTCTAGCTGCTGATGCGGTAGAGGATGACGTTGGGACCTCGAAGGTCAAGGGCACATTTGCTACCGTGGTAGTATTCGGATGACTACCAGTCTCATGGGCCGCTAGAGGCTCTGTCTCAAACTCGATGAACCCTGTAGTATCACTCTAAGAACTCCACACAATGCCTCGACTAATAATGCATCCCCTGTAGATACGACAACTTGACTCCTGGCCTTGGATACTGGATTTTTATCATCCCTGATTAACCCGATATCTGTAATTTTGATCACCTCGACTTTTTGGTCTACCATGGGCAACTCAGGGACCTGTGACTCCCTACAAATCTGGGCCACCAGGTATGGAAAGGGAATGCTCGTGCTATCCATGATGGCTCTTTCCTGAATCTCCTCAGCTATATACCTTGAAAAGTTAATTTCATATCCCTCCATGATGCTTGCTACTAGTGCAGCTCGGTTCAGTGATACAACATTGTTATTGCTGGTTAGCACCAGTATGTGTCGCACAAGGACCACCAAAATTTTTCTGAAAGTTCAACGTGACCTTCTTGATATGTGCCTCTGGTCTGTTTAACCACTCAATCGAATGTACCCCGGACTGGCTATGATCCGTGCCAGCCATTTATGCTACCTTTTTCTATACTCAAGGCTCAACTTCTTGACCCTAATATTTTGTAGCTCACTCATCCGGTAATCAAATTTGGTTGTGTTAATCGGAGGTTCAAACTTTGGACCATAGAGCATGCACGAGATGGTGCGCTCAGAGATGTCTACCAGTGTTTCCCAGACCAAAACTCTAGTCAGTGTGGGCCACTTCCTCCAGTCTTGGCCTCCCATGGCCTGATTTTTCAAGGTGGCCACATACGCCACATAGAACTCACGGACTAAAGCTAGGCTATAACTACCGGATGGTTCATTCAACCAACTGAACCAGTATTTCTCAAATAGTTCCTGAATATCCAAGAGATCTTTGATCCCGACAGTGACCAACCTCGGATCCTTATAGATGCTCCTTTTTGGATGGCCCTTATCATTTAGAGCAATATCTCAATTAAAGATCACCCTTATTCCCGAGACACCCCATCTGTTGATCAGTATCCGTGGCTGCTCTATGTTAGCAGAAGTGGGGGAGGTGTCCAAGGTGTTGCACTAGCTTCCTGCTGAGAAGTGGACTCGCCCCTCTGATTTTCTGGAGATGAGCCACTATCATTATCTCCGTCCTTGCTAAGAGGATCCCTTACGAGTAGGGTCGGAGATGCAATCACGGCTGTTAGAGTAATGGGATGTTTCTTCCTATCCCTGGTCAATCGTTGTTCCAACTGCTCCTCCTCTATTTGATACTATTTAACTGAGCCACTCGACTCTTCTGAGACTGATGTTCATCTACTAATCTAGAGTCAATCGCTGTCCCTTTGCCGACCTTTGTTTCTCGGCCAAACCCTTCTTGGGAGTGATAACGTCCAAAATAGATTCTTAAATCAAAGAATATACACGGTCGTTGTATCAAAACAAGTAACCCGACGAGTGGGGCAGTCGAATCCCATGAGGACTAGGGAGTGATGAAGTCAAGTGTCGATTGAGAAGTTGATTTTAGATTGAACCATATAAATTTAACATAAAACAAGGAAAAGGGGGGAATAAAATTTGCAGAGAATTACACAAATTTCTTTAGTGAATTCAAACAAGAAGGATCAGCTAAGTTGTAGTCAATATTTGTAAAATACTAGAGATGCGGTGTAGATGAAATACTAATTAGATTGGGATGGACCAGGTTAACTTCATAAGTTCAATAAATGTAAATAATCTTGGGAAATAGGTAGCCTCAGCTTCCCAGCCTATTGACTAGCCGTAACTAGAAGTTTCTCAAACTCTAGCTGCAATTTGACACACCTGAATTGATTTGATTCAACAACTTCACTATTCCTAGCTATTAGTTGCTAATTGGGAAGAAGGAAGTAATTCCAGCTATTACTAGCTTAATTTTACAAACTTACATCCATACCCACTACTAGATTCCCTTTCAATACTTAATTATTCTCTCTCAAACAACAATTAAGGAAGTATAGATAGACCCATATCATCATCAATGGATCTTCATTAATAGATTGAAAAGAATCTAATAGATTTACATTTAATTGAACATTATGAAGTTAACTCTAGCAATACCCAATCCAATTATGTATTCATCATCACACACCTCTAGTTAATTATTTTAGCTACTCATAGTTAAGAAATTCAAAAAAACTATCATCAAAAGCATCATTGAATTTAATAAGAAGAGTAGATAAATCAAAAGTACAATTATCCTTCAACTAAAGCTGAAACTAAATAATACCAAAGAAGAAAAGAGAGCAGAGTATCTTTTACAACTTTCAATCAAAATATCCTTTTCTCAGCTAAAAAAATGGTCTTCAGCTAAAAAGGAAAGATGATGTGATATGTACTTGGATTCTCTCTAAATCTCTTTATCTTCTCCCTCTTTTTCTCCTCTCTCTGCAATGTACTTCTCTTTCTATTTATACCCTAAAAAGTAGGGTACTTTTCCTTCTTTTTCAGCAATGGACAATTTTACCCTTAATAGCATAGCTCTTGAATCAGTGAAGGCACCGACGGTTCTCCAATGAAATTCGTGAACCGCCGGCTACTTGTTCTTCTTCTTCAGTCATTATCAGTGAACTTCGGCGGTTCACCCGGTGTTTTGCCGATGCCAATTCGTGAACCGCCGGACCTTAAGTGCCAATTCCAGACTTTTTTGAGTGTCATTCGGCGACTGAACCGACATTCTGCCATAGGTGACTCATGAACCGCCGGTGGCATTCCTCGGACAAGGCAGTGATCTTTATTTTTTTAACCAGCGTTTCGCCGGTTAACACCTGCGTTTTGCCACTTCTGCTCATTTCCTCCATTTTACCCCCATTTTAGGTCTTTTCTTCAACTTAGGCATCTTCACAGAATAAAAGCAAAATAGCATAAAATCCAAATAATCAACTCGAGAACTAAGCAAAAACTCAAAATTTAGAGTCTAATGAGTTGGTGAATTACCAACTCATTAGGGAGTCCCTTTTGGTGCCATTGTACCCGTGGAATAAATGTTAGTATCCAAAATTATAGTATAAGAATGCACTAATTAAGTGACTTCCTTCAAACAACACGAGTGACTAAACGAGTCGTTGTCACTGACAACGGCTCGTTAAGTCATCTATTTTTAGCATGTTCAAATTTTACACCTTTTCCAGTAGACTTAACAACTTGACTCAACGAGTCATTGCTTGTTTCAATGAGTCGTTAAGTCGGTCATTGTCTTGTTTTAGATTTTACCATTTACTCTCCCACTCAGGACGAGTCACCCCACGAGTCGTCATGTGAGACCATGACTCGTCAAGGGACTCGCTCATAAATGTCTAGTGTCAATACATTTGTTCTCAATGGTGAAGACTCGTTAAGTTATCAAACAAGTCGTTACTGGAGGCTTCATCACTGGCTGAGTTATCAAACTAATTGGGTTACTCAGACTTCACCCATTTCAAACTTTTGCACTTTATTTCGGTGGGAGTTGGGCGGGCAAGTTCATCCAAGATTCATTACTAAAGAAATTATAGATTTTAATTCTCTCCGACTCAATGGGTGTAGAAACCCAAGACAATCGATGCTCAATAATAATCTCAAACTCATTCATTCAAAACAGTCTACCATAAAATCATCAACATAAACCATTTATCTCAACTATTACTGCGTTCACCATTTGAGGCAATTAAATTCATGTAAACTAGGGTTTCATTTTGGGACCAAATTCAAACTTTCAAAAACAATTTCAAGCATGAAGAGGTTGAATTGAATACGGGAAGCATTACAACACTCACTATTATGAGGATTTTCAGTGGTCAGATGCGTGTGAGAAGAGTTTGCAGGAGTTGAAGCCTCGACTCACTATCGCTCCATTTTTAACCTTACCAGAAGGAACAGATAGGTTCGTAGTATATTATGACGCTTCCAGAGTTTGAATCGATTGCGTTCTGATGCAGTGGGGTAGGGTGATAGCTTACGCCTCCAGACAACTCAAGGTTCATGAGAAGAACTATCTGACCCATGATCTCGAGTTGGCAGCAGTGGTGTTTGCTTTGAAGATGTAGAGGCATTACCTCTTGGTGTTCACGTGGATGTTTTCACCAACCATAAGAGCCTTTAGTATGAAATATACATATGTAAGCAGCGTATGCGGTGCATAGGGAGGTCAAAATTGGGTGTCAACACCCATCACTTCCACCGTTAGAGGGAGGTTTTTTACTCGGCCTTACTGTTTAAGAGTGACGGTAGTTTTGATGGACCTTCGGGCGTGTGACGGCCCGTCACCCATACCGTCAGATCGCGCAGTAGTTCAATTTCTACCCAATTCTCAGGGGTAATTTTGTAATTTCTTGTGCTTTTAACTTCTATACTACGTGATTTTGGGCTTCCTAACGAGGGTTTTAGAGGGTTTAACCTAGCCTATGTCATTGTACCCTCATTCCTACTTTGAATTCAAATTTTCTCTTCCAATACCATCAAGGGTTCTTCATCAATTTCACTCTCATATTCTCAAATTTTCTCTTTGGGTCTCAAGCTAAAGCTAGAATTCAGTGAACCTAGGTATGTGGGCTTATTAATGATCAATTCGAATTAGCAAAAGCAATGTCTCCTTGCATAATATGGATTCNCTTTGGGTCTCAAGCTAAAGCTAGAATTCAGTGAACCTAGGTATGTGGGCTTATTAATGATGGGTTCTTTCAACCTCATGCCCCTTCTTCAAGCAAATTTATGATCACCCATTCCCCAAGTCCTATTTTCATAATTCTAGGAATTTTGTTGGATTATGAAATTCCTCCATGATTCTCTTATATGTATAGCTGAGTTGATAAGAATTTACGATTTTCATGATTGGGGTTTTATAAATCCTACAAGTTTTCATGAAATTATGGTCTCTTATGTTACAAGTATGATTATGAACTTTTGGGGCTAAATCACTTTTAATTAAATTCTATGATCCTCTTATGATTTTCAATTCTTTCAAGTCCTAAGTTATGTTTTATGATGTGTGATACATGATTTCCTATAATAAGCTTTCGTGAATTTATGAATTCCAAGTATGAGGATTTTCTCAATTATGTATAATTATCAGGATTATGATTATGGCTGACTCACAAGCCCTTATTTCATAGCTAGCTCACGTATTACAAGAATGTTCACGATTATTATGATTTCAACTAGTACATGAACTTCATATATGATTTCACGATATTCATTATGAGTCATGTGCATGTTTTCGGGAGTAGTGTCTAACACCGACTAGGCCCGGAATTCAGAAAAATCCTGAGTCTCAGAACTACGTGCCAACATAGGTTGATATTCATGTTAACCTTATAAGGTCTCTACAGTGATCACGCCATGTTATCGTTCTTTGCCCTAGCAAGGCTTAGGACAGCTCTGCCCACTTGAGCGAGATAGTTGGGGCATCATGTATGCTCTATCATGATGGTGTCGGTTATGAAGAGTCCCCCATTGTTCCTTATATTTTATGCATGATCATGTTACCGATACTTTGGCTCAAGTTATGATTTACAAGGTTTTTCTTATAATTACGATTATGACTAGTTTATGAACAGTTTTAAAAACATTAAGCCCTCATGTCTAAATTATGATTTATTATATCATGTTTTAGGAATGTTCTATTCTCATGAACTTTTATGTATTTTAAATGTTCGTTCTTATTTACCCCGCATACTCGGTACATTCAAAGTACTGACTGCATACTCTATGTTGTATCGTTTTATGATACAGGTCCGAGCGATCAGATTCAGCCTTGCTGGTTAGTCCAGCTCCCATATCAGTCCAGCTCAGTCCCTGTTGTTGGTGAGTCCTCATTTTATGAGGACATTTAGTTTGGTTTTTTTGATTATGTTATTTCAGTTTCTGACTTTAGCGATCTAGTTGGGGATGTTGTCCCATCAACTCATCAGACAGTTTGGAGGCTTATCAGATATTATGTAGACTTTTAGTTTTATCTAGTATTGACTCCGTTGATGATCGTTGATATATGTCAGACTTCCGCTTAAAAGTGTTTTGATTTAATTTCAACTTTAATTATGCTCTTGGATTCATTATGCATGTGTCATGTGTTAGCTTGGAGTCATTTGTGGCTCTAGGTATATATCGATCCGAGTTTCATGTTCAGGTCGTGACACACATACTCACCTACACACACAAGGACGTTGGGGGGTGGGGATCATTTTCTTTTTCTTTCTCAACACTCCACTCATGGGCACACAAGTGATACCCTCACCTAATATATTCCACTCACTCACAGCACACATGTCATGATATAATCGCTCACACATTCCTTTCTTGCAAGGGAATTTGCTCCACACAACAGTACATATACTCACTCACATAATTCCTACGGGTAAAAAATATTCACTGAAAATGGGAAAGAAGGGAATTTAGGATCGAAAACAAAGAAGAAAGACTTCATTGCTAAAACACTGTCATCTCCTCCATTGCACCACTCCAAAATCCCATCTGCAATCATCGAGAAAATAGAGCAACCCCTGTTTTCCCCATGTAAGCTGTAGAAGAGCACCATCTCTCCCAGACTCAGATTCGGCACTGGTGAAGCTTTGCTCGTCGCTCTCCATCGCTGGACCACCACCCTCTACTAAAAAACACCCATCTCACATGAATCCAATACTTTTCTCCACCTTGAAACACATCAATTAGTGAAAGAGAGCATCACCATTCACCACCATAGAAACTAGTCCAGATCTCAAAGATCACCACAGACAAAACCTTCATGAGCTTGGGTTATTTTTAAGATCCACAAGATCACAGCCAAGGTTGTTTGTTGAGTCTTCTCTGTTCTCTTGTTCGAGTGTCACTTGAGGTCACCATCGAGGCGTTCTTGCGAACAACTTTGTTCCAAAGGCATTTCCTGGTTTAAGGCATAATATTCAGATTCAAAAGAAATTGACGAAGGTATCATTTTGAGGTCCATTTCTCTCTCATCTTTGTTCTTTGTTAATAAATGAGTTGATGGATAATTAATTGTGTTTTGATTGAACATGCTACTGTGATTTATTTCTTAGACGATTGCTTATATTAATTAACATTAACTTGAGTTAGCATATGAAGAATGGAGATCTAAAATTTGGATAATTTGTCAAATGACAAATGAGGCGTTGGGGTGATCATTTGATTGTTTAGTTGATATGTTCATTCAGGTTAGCTAAATAATCATGTTATAGCGAGATGAGACATAAACTATTTCCACATCCCATTATCAAAAGAGTAGTTTATTTTCTTAAAAAAAACTAGTTTGGGTTCCAAAAGAAAGCTTGCTAATTAATTTAAATAATAATTGGTAATGAGTTTGGAATGTGCTGCTATGATAAATTATTTTAATAAAATTGCTTTATCATATTTGAAGTCGATTTAATGGGAAGGGTAGACTTTAAATATATTATATGTTTGCTTAGATGTGGAAAAAGGGACAATTCATATACGCTTCAAAAGGTGCGAGAAACAAATCAATAATCTATAGTAAGGTTGGAAAACATTGCTATCAATAAGCCACACATTAATAATTTTAGTCAGTTCAAACAAGTTTTAAAAACAAGTCAAGAAGGCAGACAGAACAACTTTTAAGACCACAAGAATAATGTATCCAAAAATTAAGCCAACCCAGATATAAGGTGATAAAGCGGACGTGCAAGAACCACGAGACTCGAGGATGTTTAACGTCTTCCCCTCGGTCAACAGAATTTTTTGCCCGATATTTATTTTTGCAGACCAAAAATAAAAGTAATTTTTTTAATTAGGATTTAGAAAGGTGACTTGGAACTGAAACTCAATTTCAAGTAGTGACTCTAAATAAATAAAATTAGTCCCTTTTCAATACATCACTTAAAGTGGAAAAAAACTTTTTAATAAATGAAAGCAATTTTTGTCAGCAACAGGAGGTAGAAAAAAGGGGTGTGATGGCTATAGCGACTCTACTGGAGACCTAATCAAAATTCAAGCTTTGATATATTGACTTATTTTGCTTTGCTTAATTTTAAATTTATATCATATTTTTTGGCCTAATCTGCTACTTGACCACTTATCTATTGCTTTGATATTGGTTGAATTGTATTATAAATTGTCTTCTCTCGCACAACCATCTGAGTCTTTTGGAAGACACTTCACACACACTATTCACTAGAAAACGCGGTTATACTCTCGAGCATTTCTTTAAGATACCAGGGATGTGATTACGCTCCTACGAAGGATATTTTAGTCACATATGTATTAGAATGGAGAGGATGAACAGTGAGGCGGAAAACCGCTGTTACTGATAAGTTGTACCTTCCTGACTCAAGTTGTCTACTCATTTTATACTAGTCGACACACCTACTCCATTAGACTATTAAACCTAGTATGACAAGCCACATGCAATGGTATCTCTAGTAGGATCCGATTTATTTGCATAATGTGCATTTTACTTTGCTGGACTCGGCACAGGGATCGGGTCCAGCAAGGACAGTATCTCTTATATCTGACCAACATGTGTATCTTATGTGTTATTTATAATATTATTTAGGGAGACTTATTTTATTGTTGACCGATTTTTTAAATTAACCGGTGAAACAGAAGAGAGAATCATTTCTCTGATTTTTATACCCGTTTTGTTAAGCTCTAAATTTACCTGACTCTTGACTTTTCCAAAAATAATAATAATAATTCTTGTTTTAGAATCTCTTATGCATTCCTTAAAAATGGTAATTTCAAGAAAGAAAAGTTTATCTTTCTTTAAAAAATCACAAAAAGAGTTTTTTATTATTTTACCCTTATTATTATTTTAAATTTTTTAATTAATAAAAATAAATAAATAGAAACTTTAAAATTAATTGAAGGGATGTGATCATTCGGATTTGTGAATACCAAGACTTCAAAAGAAAAAGCAGATAAAAATTTCCAAATGGTGTCCCATGTTGCCATTTGCTTTTTGTCCATGGACCGTAAAGTTTTTTGAGCGAACATGACAAATGAAGAAGGTTATGCAGGAACACAAAAATAAATTTTAAAATTTCATCACTTACCATTAATGGGTTTTAAAAAGCTGCATATGTCTGGGCATAACAATGACAGCAATACCGACCGAAAAGGTTTTCACTTGGCAAAGTCGCAATTCAACAAATGATCAGTACTTTAAAAAATTCTCTACACAAATTAAATTAACAATGTGGTTCACTATTATTATGTCCGAGACCATGACTCTAGGAACTATCATTTCTTGTGATCCAACAATATTGACCATCATATCATTCTTATCCAAGAAAATGTTGGCAAATTTCACGCTTCATGAATATTTACAAATTTTATCATTCTAGATCACAATGTGCATAGGCAGTATACATATTTACAATATGCTCGAGACCATGACTCTAGGAACTATCATTTCTTGTGATCCAACAATACTGACCATCATATCATTCATATCCAAGAAAATGTTGGCAAATTTCACGCTTCATGAATATTTACAAATTTTATCATTCTAGATCACAATGTGCATAGTATACATATTTACAATATGCCCGAGACCATGACTCTAGGAACTATCATTTCTTGTGATCCAACAATACTGACCATCATATCATTCATATCCAAGAAAATGTTGGCAATTTCACGCTTCATGAATATTTATAATTTTTATCATTCTAGATCACAATGTGCATAAGCAGTATACATATTTACAATAGTCTCAAAAGAAAGTACAAAAATTATTGTGAAATACTATTATAAAAATATTAAACAGTCTTAAGATCTAGACCAACATTACTTTCAGTTTTAAAAGATAAATGCAATGAGTTTGACATCAAAATAGTAAATTAATGAAGCCAATGTATCAAAAGAGTATATGAAAAAATTGATGCACTAAAAAGGATAATTCGCCAAACTTACGACAAACGGTACATTACTACTCCACATCGTCAATTCCTCCAATCATTACTTTTTAATTAATTAAAAAAATATATTATCATAGGTCGCCCAATTTCGGGCGAACCGCACATCAACATATTGAAAAGCAATGGAAACACTATTAGCACTTTCATACCTTCAACTGCAAAATTGAAAGTTGATTTGGCAATATATACTTTCATTCTAAAATATTTATTGATAATTTGTGGATCCAATGGAAGTGTGACAAAGTTCTTTTTTTCTTATCTTGAAAGCAATTTGGCAATATATTAATATGTATATAACTATTATATATATTACTCACGCACTTCGCTCAATCTCTGACGAACTATGATAATATTTTAATTTTTTTAAAAGTACATTGCTCCAATTTCTGCAAATTTTAAAACAAATGGATTCTTATACAGTTAAAAAAAATATTGCAAACATAAAAAATTGTAGAATAATTTTAATTTATAAAGCAATTCAAATTTCCATATAAAGTCATAGAATGACAATATG
>JACEIK010000192.1:201275-249989 GCA_018107945.1 Datura stramonium | reverse complement strand
CAATCAGATATTATGTTAACTAAATAGAAAGATATATATATATATATATGATAGTGAACATTCAGATAGTCGAATCCAACTTGTTTGAACTATTAGAATGTTGTAACTAATGTTTAGTATGACATGTAATTTAGACAAGTACAATACTCAATGTTGAGATTTAAGATAAATAGGTGAAGCTAAGGAGGTCCCTTTCAGGGACACTCAAAAGTTTCGTGGACAGCTTCGCTTCCTCCTCATTTCTTTTTTGGCGCCTAATCAAATGGGCTACTAATTAGTAAGTGAGCTATGTTCTGTATGGTAATAGCTGTATCTAAAAATGTACTCATCAAGTTACATATTATTTAATTTATGTGCATTTTGTACTTAGTAGTACTAAAACAAGTTGTATAATACCTGTAAATTGTTGTAGATGAATTTATCCTCCATGGCTCGGTGAATTTGTCATGACAGTACACCCTCTTCTAGTGCCAGCAATCTTTCAGTCCAATGCTTCATCCTCTTCATACAATATTCGATATGTTCATATTTACCAGCTTCATTGTTAAATGGATCAATCACAAGTTAGTAATTACTTCCCGGAGGATTTGAACGTCCAAGTCCGGCTTTCCATGCCTGTCAAGACTTACTGGCCGGTCCACAGACCAGAGTGTATTTGTTATGGTTGTTCTGTCTGTGCATCAAAAACATATTCTTCTAACTTAGACAGCAATATAATCTCACCAAGCATTTTATGTATTGCCTGAGATTCAGGGTGTGAGTCATCAGCAGCCACGAATTCGTAGAAGTTACCATCAACCTCTATCAAACTATATCCTGGATTCTTCTTGACACCTTTAGCTCTCATCAAACTTCTAACCATTCTAACATCAGCCCATTTCCTCTCATTAGCACACAAACTTGCAAGAAGCACATAAATACCGCTATCTTGAGGATCTAGTTCTATAAGTTTCTCAGCGGCGACCTTCGCCAGCTCAACATTTCCATGCATCCGACAACCGTTAAGCAGAGCACCCCAAACAGCTTTATCTGGTTCCACCGGCATTTGCTTTGTGAACTCAAAAGCTTCTTTCAGATGCCCAGATCTACCAAGTAAATCAGCCATGCAAGCATAGTGTTCCACCCCAGGCATCAATCCATTTAATTCCATGCTCCTAAAGTACTCCCGGCCTTGATTGACCAATCCACCATGAACGCATGCTGATAGAACACCCACAAATGTGATGCTATCAGGCTTGAGTCCCGAGCATTTCATTTGTTCAAAAAGAACGAGAGCCTTCTCGGCGAGACCATGAGAAGCATATCCTACTATTACTGAATTCCAGGAGACCAAATCTCTTTCTGGAATTTCATGGAAGAGCTCTCCAGCTGCATCCATGCTTCCACATTTACCGTACATGTCTATCAAAGCGTTTGCCAGGATCACACTGAATTTAACCCGTTTTTGCTTAATATAGTAATCATGTATTCGATGACCAAAATCCAAAGAACCAGATTGAGAACAAGCAGAGAGCACAGAGACCAAAGTGCTTTCCATGGGAACCAAACCTTGTTTCTCCATTTCATGAAAGAGTTCAAGGGCTTCCCAAGGTCTATTATTTTGCGAGTAGCAAGCAATCATCGCATTCCAAGAAACTACATTTCTCTCAGGCATCTCACTAAAGCACTTCTTTGCCAAGTCTACTTCCCCATTTTTGGAATACCCATGGATCATACTCGTCCATGAAAAGACATCCTTTATTTCCATCTTATCGAACATCTCTTTAGCCTTAGGCAGACAACCACACTTCACATACATATCCAATATGGCATTCGTCAAATTAAGACTGCATTCGACACCTCTGTTCTCCACGAGTTCATGAACCGATTTCCCCAGACTCAAATCCCCCTTCAACGAACATGCAGAAAACACCGTTATCAACGTAACGTCATTAAACTCAACACCACTTGAACACATCAAATCAAACAACCTCAATGCCTCATCAACCATATTCATTTTCACATACCCATCAATCAAGCTAGTCCAAGTAACCACATCCCTCTCAGGACTTTCATCAAACACCTTTTGTGCATCAACAATTTTCCCACTTCCTCCATAAAAATGAACCAAACCATTCCTTACAATCAAATCACTCAAGAACCCAACTTTCCAAATCCTACAATGCACCCCCACCCCCTCCAAAACCCTACACCCTTTCAACACAAAAACATAACTTCTCTTATCCATTTCAACACTTTCCCTTACCATTCTCCTAAAAAAACAAAAACCCAAATCAAAGAACTGATTTTTAACATAACCCCTAATCATAGTATTCCAAATATACACATTGGGTTCATTAATTTCTGAAAACAAAGCATTTGCATAGTGTACATCGCCATTAACATCCAAAGCACAAAAGGATATGAGCCTGCTGATTGGGAAAATGTGAGAAACTATGCCAGTGTGTATCATATTGGCTTGAATTTGCTTTATTTGTGACATTGAATTGCAAGATTCTATGAGGATCAGAGTTGGGTGGGTGATTACAAGATTTGGGTTGTGGTTTGAGTTCCATTTGGGTTGTGACGAAAATAATAGCCTGTGAAAATGAGGGAAAGGTTGGAATTTGTAGAAGGATGGAAAGTGAGGGAATTTCATAAGATGAAGCAAAGAGCTGTAGGGGAAATCACGGAATACAAGTTTTGACTCTTCATTTTTATTCGAAGAAATTTATTGAGGCACTTATACGTATACTGGTCAGGATCAGCCGGGCAATGCCCAACCCGATATGAATAATATTTTATTATTTATTATATACTATATAACAGATAAAATTAAAGAAATAATTATCTAATAAATATAATATTTCACATTATTTCAATCCTTTTTATATGAATTTTATTTTATAAAGTAAAAAAATTAAAATATTAGAAATTCTTAAATTACCAATTAGCAATGAGGCGTGTTGACGGGAAGGTGTACGCTAACTCCTCTTATATAATAAGAGGAAAATTTTGAAATTCTTTTATTTTTAAATAAGGGAGAGACTCTTTTAAAAGACTAATCGAAGTTCGGTGAATGATTGTGCACAAAAAAATATCATATCGTCCACTTACCCAATGCAATCATAAGTGAATGTTGTTTGATGAAAAGTCAATATAAAAAAAGTGAATATAAGCCTACATATGTGGAAATTTGTATTTTTAGAGCTTTTAGTATTTTAATCTATTTTTTAATTTGGCAGTATAACTTTTAGGCCGTAGATTCGATTTTGTGGCGGTGTAGTTTTTCATGTTCGGTTCATGTGATTTAATGAATTTATAAAAAGATAATTTTCTGATTTGTTCTTTTTTATATAATTTTGAAATTTAACGGTCAAGTTTGTTAAATATTTGGTAGAAAATTAAAACACAAATGTGATAAGTGAGTATTTGGGCGATCAGGTAAAATAATTATCTCCTCTAATTAAATATAAATGCATATATTAATTATATATACTTTATGTATATTATATATATCATCTATTATTTTGAATGGACGATTATATGATATAAGATATACCTTACAAATATTATCGGTCAAAATTGTCCTAAATTATATTTAAGGTACTATTTTCAATCTATTGCCAAATGTAAAACATCATTTGTCAAATAATATGTTTATTGAAAAAAGGATTTTAATTTAAAAATAACAATCCTTGCTTTTGATCGAAGCTAATTAACATTTGAGATCTGTATTGACTAAAATTATTGTCGGTAGATATATTTTTAATCGGCCCATGAACGAAAAGCGTTTTATTGATCAACAACATGGTTGGGGTATTTGACCTTTTCATAAATTTTCCAAAAATAATTTAAAGCGGTCCCACATTTAAAAACTCTTCATATATATTGTCCTATTATTTTTGTCTAAAGTGAAAATAGTACAAGCACAAATTCTTAAAGTGCAATGACATCAAAACACAAAACATAGAAAATTCAAGATTATCCTATATGAATAAACAAACACGTTGAGTTGTTGTTATCTATCACAAGTCGTGTTTCTTGTGCTAATAAAAATAGATTTATGAAAATAGCGTAAATAATAATTAAAAGATGTGTTAGTGTAAAAGCGGAATAAGAATTTTGAGAGAAAATTATAAATTTCAAATTTAACAAATGATCGTATTTAAAGTTTGATGTCAGTAGATAATAGTTAACTTTTCGGTTGTTCTATCTTGTTTAAATTGAATAAATGCGTATTAGAAATAACGATTTAATTGATTCACTTTAATTACATAGCAATTTTTTTTTATAGATGCATACATCATATGTATATTTCATGTTAGCTTTATTACAAAATTTGTATTGCTACACCATTAACAGTTTAGCATGCCAATAACAGTTTTCGAACACGTGCATTGCACGTATATTTCAATCTAATTAGTAAAGAAATTTAAAATATTAGAGATTTTTCTAATATATTAAACATTCAACTTATCTAATATTTCGACAACACATAATTTAAATGTAAATCTTAGTAATATCGCATATGATTATAAATACTTCAAGTCATAAAATTTGTACCCCTATCTTTAGAGAGTATAACCTACTGTATTTTTATTACATTGCCATATCAAAGAAATTATGGTCGGATAGAGAGTGGTAAGTAGTAAAAATTGTAAGAAAATTCTATTATGTTTTTATTAGGATGGCTAGTAGATCATTGTCAAACCATGAATCTTTTCATGCAGTAGATTTATTGAGAAAATATTGGATTAATTTTAAATTATACTTATATAATACATCAATATAAAAGATAACACGATATCAGGGTTAACATCGATGCATTTTGTGTAAGCATGCAACACCGAATTAGACAATAAATTAAATTTTGAATCGCGCCTTCAAGAATATAATTGCATATAAAAAAAATTCTCTAGCGGTTCATCTACCATTTTTGGTTTCATTTTTTTTTTTACATCATACACTCTAAGGCCGAAGACACCATTGATAAATTTTGACAAGAGAATTGAAAATACTTCTACCTTGAATTATAGAGATTTAGAGATAAATTGCATTAGGACAAAAGACTAAAATCAATTAAAGAAAACCAAAATGAACCAATTTGCCTAGCAATTTCCTTCTCTTATAGCATCACTTGAAAAGAAATTTTAGAACAATGGTTCAACATGGAATTTTCAACTATATCTCATGTTGTATATGTAGAGGTTTGTCAAGCCGTAAAGATAAATGAAATAGAAAAAAATAAAGAGAGGAAACAGCAGAATAAAAAAGATGCTGCAGAAAGAGTTTTTTGGAGGAAATGAATAAGAATGTTGTATTTATATCGTTCTAATCTCTTGATTATGTTCTTTGGACTTCCCAACTACATTGGAGTATTGAAGTGAAATTGAATTAACATATTTTAATTGGTACAATCTACCTACATTTAATAACATATTTCAACTATTTAAATTCTATAGTGATACTAACAAAGATAATATATTTAATGAAAAATTAATTACTGCCAGTTATATTGAAGATGAAATGCTTAAAAAACTTGATATATGTTACATTAAGTATGCTTATTTTGATCATTTAATATATTAATTTTACAAATAAAAAATACAATATTGTGTACGGTGTCAAAGATACCCAATTATATTAGTTCTAGTGAATTTATCCGCTCATCACTCGATTTTAAAAATTATATTAAATATATGAAATAATGTCTTTGAATAACTTCAAAATATTGAAAATATGTTAAATACTCTTTAAGGTCGCCAAACTAGGATAGATTAAATTTGAAGTTATAATTCATTTTATTATTAACATTTGATTGTGATACGTTGTCTATATTCCACTTCTTGATAAGGTGAAGCCTTTTCAGCATTAAAAGTAGACAGAAAGGGTTTTGGGTAGAAACTTCATGAAAAGAAGGGAATAACCTATGTGGGGGAGAAATGAGATAAATTAACCTTGAAAATATTGAATGTGATTATGATTTCGGCTAGAATGGAATTTAGGCGAATTTCTATGCCCTTAAGCGGTAGATAATTGATCATTATTTATTTTCTATATTTTGATTTGACATTTTGAGAGGCTTTGAAAAACGAGGGTTCACCTCTGCTGAATGTTGGATTCTTTTATCTATGATCGAGGTAGGTTATGATTTATAAGGAGTTAGACTTTACATAATGATGTGTATATGTGTGAAGTGATAACATGCTTAGTTGGTCTCAAACACACTTTGTTGTTGATGCCATGATGTGCTAGATATGATTGTATGATAAAGAAGCTTCGAGATGGTGGTTGACAATAAAATGTTGACTTACATTGAGTATTCTTTCATTTGTTGTTCTCTACGCTGATAAAAGACGTGACAAAAACTTGTAATGAAAGAAACCTAACGGATTGGCGCATGCAGAAGGATTCACCGTGCGTCGGACTACCATCTTTTTATTGCATTTCAAAGTCTTAAATACAATGTTGGTGTATTCTCCAATTTTTTACAATTTTATTGCTATATTAATATTTATCAAAGGTAAAATCTCAATCTTATAAATTTTTAAAAAATTAAAAACATAAAAAATATTTTATTTTTTTTGTTTTTTTAATTTTTGTATTTTGTTTTTGTTTTTAATGTTAAAATTTTAAACAATATTAATAAAAACTAATTAAGAAGCAACTATTTTTCCACGAAGTGTAAACTCTATTTTTAAAAAGGATAAAAAGGTGAACTATATTTTCTTTATGTGGCGTTATCTTTAAATATTTAGTACAACTTGATTTAAAACTTTTCATCAGAATCCTTTATGAGATGATTAATCTTTTTCTTTCTCTTAGTTTGTGTCTAGTCTAAAATTTTCCACAAATTAAGTAGCAGAAAAATAACCAAATTTAATAAAAGAAATTGAACTAACAAGAACACTCAATTAATTGAAATAACTTAAAATATGTTGTATTACTATATTGTGTTTCTTTTTGTTATACAATTTAAAAAAATAATAAAAAAGGAATTCGCGTAATGCAAAGGCAATTAACTATTTGATTATTTTTTCGTATCGTGAGTTGAAAATTTGTGATAGAATTAGTTAGTTTAATAAAGAAAGAATTGCTAAATTGGCAAAATTATAATTACCTTTAAGGTGTTAGACGTATTGGAGTTTTTTTTTTTTTCAATATAGTTCAAATAAGCAAAGATTTAAAAAATAAAAATTTTAATCAATTTTAAAAATATTTTTTCTATCACTTTTTATTTCAATCATAATTTAATTTCCAATTTCATATAACTGACTATCTCAAATGTTTTTTTTGTTTTTTTAATTTATAATTAAATAATAATACAAACACAAATAATTAAAATTACAAATTAAAAAAATAAAAAATTAAAAAATGAAAAAATAAAAAATTCAATTAACATTTATAAAATTCAAAACTTTTAAAACAAACAATTATTAATTTTTAAAAAAACAAAAAAAATATATTATTTTGTATTTTACTCCTCAGCGTTAATTACTTATCCTCAAATTATTTTTCCTAAACTTAAGATAAACATCAATTAGTATAGATATTATGATAAAATATGCATGTCGATCATTATTCTTAAGAAGCGTGTAAATTTAGGTTAAACAGTAAAAATAAATGAAAAGAAAGTAATTAATAAAATAATAAATTTATTATATTTCCATTTTAATTATAATAAATTTAATAATTTAAAAAGTATGTTAAAAAATAAATAATATTTAATAATAAAAATAAAATAAATCTGAAATAATATGTTGCTAAAGAGCTAAATAAATAAAAATAAAGGAGAAAGTATTTCGAAATTTTAAACCAAGGGGACTATAGATCTCGTAATCCAGTTTCAGTCAGAGGAACAGAGTAAAATTGACTTAGAACAAGTTACCGTCCCACACCCCAACCATACTGACAAATTACTATATTTACACGTGATATAAGATAATTTTTATTTTTTTAATGTGGGTAACAGTATATATATTATTTTAGTGAGTTTAAAATATTAACTCTATTTTTAATTAATAAATATTTAACCATAATTATTTGTATTGATATTGCTTATTTGGTAATAAATCTATATAGGTAGTCTTTTATTTAAAAAATTATTTGTTATAAGAAAATTTTTATTATATTATAATTTTAAAAAATTTATAATAATTAAATTATATTATATAAATTGAGACGGAGGAAGTTAAATATGTAAAAGTAACTACTACGCTCCCACACTACGCTCCCACGCTCCCACGCTCCAATAACCGTTACATATTGCCCATTACATGTTCTCTTACTTTCACTATTCTACCCTCAAAAGTTGACATATTTATGAGTATACCAATTATCAGTTAAAAAAAATCCACATTTGGATTGATACAATTTTGACCAATCCGCCTCTGTTTTCTTCTGTAAACAGGAGCCCTTTTCTTGGCAATGTTAATAATGGCGACGACAACTGAAGAGAACGATTCTTCAAATCTAACTCCATTACCAGAAAAGACCGAACCCAATTCAGCTCAAAGTGAAACATCACCAAATCCAGACGCATTGGCTCTGTATTTCCCTAGGAACGAAGAGCCAGTGCCATTGGTAGTTTGTTACCCATTTGGTGAAGAGGACGACCCTTTAACGAGGTGGAGATCTTCTGGATTCACCACCAACAAGTTCAGTACTAGTAGTGTTGCTAGAGAAGTGATCATGAGGAACAGTCGGGAGGAGAAAGCTTCGTGCTTTTCTCCTAAACCACTTCTTCTTCTTCCTCCTCCTGCATTGTCGGGAAAAAGTCCTGCGGCGGAAGGTACGAGGAGGTCGCCGAGCTTGGTGTCAGATACGACGCCGGGGGAGGTGGTTGAGGGTAAGGGCAAAACTGTAAATTCGAGGAAATCAGAGGGTGTAAGAGAAGTGGAATTATCGAGGAAACGGAAGTATAAGAAGAAGAAAGAAGATGAATTGACTGAAACAGACAATAAGAAAGGTTCGATTAGCATGGAAAATCCAAAAATGGATGAAACCCGAAAATCCCCGAGGGTCGATTCCCATTCTAATGGAGCTAAATTGGAGTTGTTGGCATTGCCGGAATCACAGGATAGCGCGTCGGTTAAACGCGCCGCGGGTAAAAGTAGCGGTACGAAGAGAGAATTGCTGGCTTTGCTGACGCCAGATGGTAACAACAGCAGCGGGTCGACGAAACGCGCTTCCAGGAGAAGTGATTCAGCAAATGTAGGTCGCAACTCCCGAGGTTCTCGGAGAAAAGATCCCGTTTTAGCTGAATCGGCGAGAACATCGGAAAAAATCTCGCCTGAGAGTAATTCGGTGGGAGAAAAGACTCTAAGATCAAGAAAAATACAAGGGAGTGGGACAAATAATAATAATAATAATAATGATAATAAAGGGTCAGAAATGAAGAAGAAAAATTCAGCAGAGAAAAGTGGGAGGAAACAGCAGAGCAGTGCATGTTTCATTGGGGAGCCAATATCTACAGAGGAAGCTCAAGAAAAATGGCAATGGCGTTACGACTTGAAGGTTGGTACTTGGAACATATTTCTTTTTATTTTACTTTTATATGACTGTGGTATCTGGGCAAGCATGGTTTCGTCTTGGCAAATCGGCAAAGCAGCCCACCGGCACAGGTATCAGATAAATTTGCCCCTAAATGGCTCAATTGAGTGTTGTTCCTATAAGCAATTAGTGAGCCATCCCCTTTAGGATCGTGGTACATAGTAATATTTCTTAAAATTTTCTGTTACACGGGGAACGGGAATGGGAGGGGAGGAAGAGGAAACGGGAACAATGAAAATCGAACTCACACCTGTTTGGTAGACTTGCATAGGTACATAATGTTGGTTTTAGCTTTTCTTTTAGTCTTGAGACGAAGACATTTTTGTTGCGCAGGAGCCATGTTTTTTGGATTGCCACCAAGATGGAAATCAACAAAAGAAAGCTTAATACTGAATCAACTTCGAGAATCCCTTCACATAACTTAATGTTGTATTCATTCCTATTCTATCTTCTCGGACTCTGGCTACAACTAAATCACCACCCAGGCACCCACTACCTAAGGTCATTCCAGTAAAGTGAACGCAAGTTTAACATATATAAACAATAATTATAATAACTATATGGATTTTTTTTCCTCCATGTGCCTGCTAAGTTTGCATTGATTTCAAGAAATTGTAATTCTTTCCAGATTTTCTTCCATGTGATTTTAGGTCTACTTCATTCCCTTTTAACACCTTCAGTCTCCATAGTTTCACACCTATAGACCAGCACATCTATAGGTCGACGCGAGACATGATCAAAACATCTCAACTGACCTCTAATTTTATCATCAATGTGTGCTACTTGTATAATCTGACAAAAAAATATCATTTTTAATCTTATCTAATCTTGTATGGCCTCACATCCATCTTAGTATCCGTATCTTTAACACTTGTGAATATGTTGGACTTAGCAGTCCAACATTCACTACTATATAACATTGCCGGTCTTATAACAGTTCTCTAAAACTTACCTTTCACTTTGGCAGTGTCACAACCCAATCTGGCACTTAGGTCGCAAAAGGACACCTGGCGAGCATGCCCCTCTGAAGATATGATAAAGTGGAATAAACTTCCTACCCGGGTCACTTATAACTCTGGCATCTACCTCCGACCGAACCCAATGGGGCTTGACGGAGTATGCCTCTCTGAAGATATGATAAAGTGGAATAAATGTCCAATCAATACCAAGTCAAGAGTTTACATCTATAGCAAGTTCTATTCAAGCGAAATTACTCTAAAGGACTCAAACGGTCATTACTGTAGACACTTGAAAATTTACTCAATTTGGATTATGCTCGCTCACTCGCATTTCATTAAATGGTTTGAATGCATACATACAATACAAATCACTTTCTTTTTCTGAAAAGAAAGTAATATAAGAGTTTAGCCCCGCTTGCCTTATAACTGGTACGCAAACCTCTCTTGAAATGCCAACTTCTCTTCAAACAACCTCCAATAGCCTCAATCTATTCAATAACATAAATAACGGGTCTAAATTAGTCTAGAGAAACTAATCTCACGATTTTAGGACATCTTGGAGTCAAAGTCAACTCTTGATCAACTCAAACCGCCCCTCCGATCAACGTCCGATATTCGGAATTGATTACATGGGCACGTTACCCATAAGCCATGAAGTCTAAATCTATAATCAAGTTTTAATCTTGATGTCAAATAATGGCTCAAATCTCAATTTCCTTAAATTTCAAGCTTAGGACTAAATCTCAATATTCTACCCCTCAAATCATAAATCTAAAGGTGAAAGAATAATCGTTATCACAATCCATCTAAATAATCAACTTTTTATACACCAATATATTAACATTCTTGTTCCAAAGTAAAACATCCTAACAACATACGAATAAAAATAGAAACAACGGCTTCTAATAGCCTAATCTAAACTCTTGAAAAGACCAATAACCTCATGATTTGCTTCAATCATATGGTCCCTATTCATTACCATCATTATTGGATCATTAAATCCTTATCATTTCTTACTACACAAACATTTTCAAAAGAACCTATAAAGCGGTTACATGATCTGGAAAATTGATGTGGCACACGTTACATATGTGTTGATTCTCTTTGAGCTCAGATCTGCTCCATTTGCACTCTACATTGTTATTGAGTTCTAGCATGTCCTTATCAACAAAAAATAAAAAGGAACCAATAAAGCTATGGACTAAGTAAATTTTTACCTGAAGCTTAAATTGACGAGAGCTTCACTGTCGGCTCATCTAAAGTTCCAGCCCCTTCCCTGGAGCAAAAACTTTATTTCCAAAGAGACAAGAGCTCTTTTACCCTAATATATCTCATATCCTTATATGTGGGGCTAGGAATAAATGGGCCTAGACCATTTCTTCACTCTTATAAATCACTTGATCACCCAACTAACATGTAAAAGTGTAAATTAGGCCCATTAACCACTTAAATTATTCTGTAACTTATACATTATATCATATAAATAATATTTTCAAGAATAATTAAATATACATACTATGTGAATATATTCCATAATTATCCGCTTCGATATGAAACCCGTTAAAATTAGTAAGCTATAATTAATGAAGTAACTCTTAAGCGCACATAAAAATGCCAGATTGTTTCACGTAGACATCCTTCTATTTCTATATATAACACTCTAGATATCTATCCTGGTTCTTTATAGTAACATGTGCATAGAAGTTTCTCTGAGAAGTATAAAATTATATACAATGAATAAGTAGTTGGATTTGGGATCTCATAAGCCAAAGAAGTGAATAATAACTTTAACCTTCTATCAGCTCATATAAGCTAATTTTTTATCTTTTATAATGGTAAGTATAAGCTAAATATTTTCACTGGCCACTTTAATTGATCATATTGTGCTCAGTGCTTAGCTGAACTATTTTGAATATCTAACCAACATTTAGTTCTGTAAAGAGAAGGTTAGTTGCACATTTCTTCCTGGTTCTTTATTGGAATACGTGCATAGAAATTTTATTGCAATGTATAAGATTATATAGAATGGAAAAGTAGTTGTCTTTAGGATGTCATAAGCCAAAAAATCCGAATAATCACTGGAACCTTCCATCAGCTCCTATAAGCTAACTATTATTTGTTGGCCATTTTAATTGATTACATTGTGCTCTTACTGGTGATGCTGTATTAGTTTAAATATTTGAGCAAAATTAAGTTTTGAGTCTGGCATACAGGTCATTAAAGTTTACTATTTCTGAATACTTGTAAAAAAAAACTTTACTCATTCTGATTATAAAATGTATATCGGCAATTGCAGAATCGAAAAACGCAGCATCAAGGCTGGAAATTAAAGTGAGTGATACCATCTGAACTTGTTTCGGTGGTAAAAATGTTTCTCTTTTCTAACTTTTTTATAAACTCCTAGCACGTTTTCACTCCTTAATTTTATGCTTGCTTATTATTGTAGTTCTGGTGAAGAAGATGAAATCATATTAAATGTGGAATGCCATTATGCTCAAGCTAAGGTTGATGGTTTCATTTACAATATTGGAGATTGTGCATATGTAAAGGTAAGTTATTAGCTCTCTCTATATGCTTTCTTCTTCTTTTTATAAGAAATTAGTCTCAACAATTATATTTTGGTTTATGCTTTTCATCAGAACCTATATTTCAAATCAAGGTGTTAACATGAAATTGGTCGAAGTTGAATTTTGGGACCATCTGAAAGCTAAACCTGTCAGAGAAGGAATACTTCTATTTATTTATTTAGGTTTTGTAACGTGTCCTTTCATGTATGAGCCTATTCTTGTTTTGTGGTTAAGCACATGATAATATTTTGTCGACGAGTGATAGTGAGACTTGTACTGAGAACTTCTGCCTACTTGAAAATTATGTTGAATTGTGTGACTAGATATCTTATCTAAAAGTAAAACCTGTTGAAGGAGAAATTTCTTTCTTCTTTAAGTCTATGAGCTATCATGGTATTAAACTTACTAAGTTTGTATTGAACTTATGTCATATGATGAATGTAGGCGTAGGACACTACAAGGATGACTAAGTATCAGTTTTTTGATTTCTAGCTAGTAGATTTATAACAGATTCTACTAAGAAGATCGACAGAAATTTATCGTGAGAGGAAGAAATATCTATACATGGTATTGTGTTTATTGACCTAGAGAAAGAATATGATACAATACAAATAAAAGTCTTTTGGTGGGTGTTGAAGGAAAAGGGAATTCATGTTAAATTATAAATATCATAAAAGAAAAAAGTGATACAAAAGAGTTTCTCATAACTGTGGGTTTAAACAAGGGACCAACATTGAACCCATACTTATTTACCTTTGTTATGGATGATATGAGATGAGGTTCCTTGGTGTATGCATTGCTGACAATATTGTGCTAGTTGACGAAATTAACATGTTAATCAACCAAAAGCTTGAATTATGGAGAAACACTCTTGAGAATAAGGTTTTAGGACAGGCAGAAGTAAGACTGAATATATGCAGATCTACGCTCGTTGTTCTAGGAGAATGAAGTAATAGTGATATTACACAGATAATCAAAATCGGATGGTTGTAATAGAGAAGTGCTACCGTGTATTATGTGATAGGTGGATGCCTACCAACGTGAAAAGGTAAGTTTTATAGAATAATTTTTGTATGGTGAAGAGGTTCTATTGAATAGTTATAAGCCCAATAATATTATATGAGAATGAATCTTGGGCTGCTAAAGTCTAACAATTCCACAAGATGAGTGTCTAAGAAGATGCTAATACCAAGATGGATGCATGATCCTATGTTGCTCAGACTCTTTGATGCAAACCAAGTTGCATCAAGGCCATTCTCAAGGAGCAAAGCTCGACACTTTCAAGTCTTACAAGGGCTATTCATGAGATAGAGGTGCTTGAGCATATTTTAATACCAAGCATGGAGTTCCATGCTTGGATGATTGCCTGGGAAGAAGGAAGGGAAGCCTAGTATGCAAATTAAGGCTAACATTGCAATTTACACAAAAAGCCACTTTTGGGCTATTTTTGTTATAAATTAGCATAAGCTATAAATAGATGAGTTTCACTCATTTTAGACTTAGTTTTTAGATGAATATTGACTTGTCTTCTCTTGAGAGAATTGAGAGATTGGTTGAAGCTATTGTTGAGACTTGTTTGGAAAGATGGATTGCAAGGTGAATTACAATTCCCTTGAGGTTCATTTGATAGTTTAGGTGCTTGATTGGATTTCAATTAATAGAAGATTTTGGTTTCTGTAACCATTATTGTCTATTAATTTTCATCTTCATGTCTAGATTTTATATTTATTCCTTGTTCTTAGTTAGGGTTTCAATATCTGCATTTTGATACNTTTCGCGTCGGGTCACACCGTTTCAATATCTGCATTTTGATACTGTATCAATTGGTATTAGAGTTTGGAATAGCTTTGTTCCCACAAATCTAGTCTTGGTTTTACAAAAAAAATCTGAAAATTTTCACTTTGATTCGTGTTTTTGTTGTTGTTGTTGTTGACACTAGATTTGCATTTTCTAGTGTTATTTGAGTCTAAATCCAAGATTTCAAATCTTTTGGAGTTGGGAAGAAGATTTTACCAGTGTTGAGCTTCAAGGTTAGACGAATTTGAAGAACTTGAAGATGGGTCTTGTTGATTGAGGTGGAATTCTAGCTTAGAAAGTATTGGGGTTTGTTCTCTAGTTTGGAAAGAATCTACTCCTAAAATTTGAGGCTATTCCAAGAAGATTTGAGGAGTGTTGGAAGATCTTCATTAATCTCAGAGGCATAGCTTGGACAATGCCTAGAAAGATTACTGAAGCTCTCTTCAGTTCGGAAGTAGTTGGAGCTGGAGCAGATGATAGAGGCTGATGGAGGATGGTTCCTACATGCATTTGGTGGACAATTTGGAGAGAGAGGAATGCTAGATGTTTTGAAAATCTCAGTAATACAGTGCAAAATATCAAGCTCAACTGTATTACTCTCTTCTGTTTTTGGTGCAATCAAATTTGCCCTCAAGATTCCATCTCTATTTTAGATACTTTAGGTTCCTGTTAGGAGGTTAGATTTAGGGCTTTTCTTTTGATCAAATTGTACATAAGGTTTCAGTACAACCAATGTACTGTTTTGTGATTAATATATACAAATGTTACCTTCTCAAAAAAAAAGAAAAAAGAAAAAAAGGGAAGCTAATATTTGGCCATGGGCCATGACACACGACAACAGGCAGCCAGGCAAAAATGGGCTAAAGGCCAAATGTATTAGCAACAGCTGAAGCAGATTATTTTGGGCTAAAACTCCAAGCAAATCAGAAATTATGCCCAAATTTATACTTTTCCAAATTCAATTGAATCTGAACTTAATACTTTGATTTACAGTATTTACTATTATTTTGTTGACATCAAATACTAAGGGTACATTTGATCCAAAACCCCAATTGGAAAAGTGGGAAAAGGTATTTTTGGATCCAAAAGGAGTAAATACTAAGTAAAGTAGGCCCAAGAATTTTTAAATTTCAGCATTTTCAGCATTTTTGGATTGTTCGTTCCTCAGTTTGTTCCCATGATCTTTTTCGTGTACTTGGGCAGTGAGCTCTGTGGAAGACTGACCATTGTTTGTTCCCACGCACTATTGCTGAAGGAATCTGGTCCGAATTCGTTCCCACAAACTTTCCCGAGGGCCAGCTCCAGTTTGTTCCAACGAACTCCAGAGTTCAGCCCCAGTTTGTTCCAATGAACTGGGTTCATTCCCATGAACTCCAGACGGAGCCATCGTTCGTTCCAACGAACTGAATTCGTTTCACGAAGTTTTCAGCCCTTGAATGATTTCAACAACTTCAAACACGATTTTCTTGGTACGAATCTCGATCCATTGGTTTTTTATCAATCTCTTCCTACTTTGACTTCATAACTTGATTTTAATTAGTAGTTACCCTACTAAATATTATCAAGTTCTTTGAGTCCGATTTTCTTTCGTCCCAATTCTTTCTTGAACTTTTCTCATTTTATTTTCATTGTTAATTTTCTTGGCTCAAATCAGTTAAAATTTATTAAGTCTTCCGGTTGTTCTATCAATAAGAATCCATTCTAACCAAGAGTAGCAATTGTACACCTTGTCACTCGCCGACTTCAACAAGTTTCAACATCGGCCAAGCCAATTGTGAGGTCACTCAAAGGTGTGTAAACTCAACCAACTTGTGAGGTTGTTTCCTAACTACTAACTTGTTTGCTTGTTTTGTTGAGTGTCTTTCATAGGTACCATGTAGACGGAGAAGGAATCACAATCTCCTAATCTTGGAACTAAGATAGATGAATTGATGAATGTGTTAGCCAACTTGACTCAACATTGGGGGTTGTAAAGAATGATATTAGGGTGATGTCACCCATGTCCTTCATGAGGGACATATGAGTGGGGCCGCTTGTCAAGAATATTCTCAAACCTTGTCCCCTACTACCGCCCACCACTTATGCCACTCGTTTCTACAAATGGCTAACCCAACCACTCTTAGGAACACATCTCATCCAATTCCTACCAATACCAATATTATCTTTAACCCCGCTCAAGCCCCACAAGTCTAACACCAACCAAACCTTTCAAATCCAAATTCACCATCCCCAGATGAGAATCCAAGGGCAAATAAACCCTTAGACGATCTTGACGAGTTTGATGACAACTATGGTGAACAGTAGGGAAGACACAGAGGCCAAGGGAGGTATGAGAATAGAGGAGGTGGTGAAGGAGCTAGAATGCAAATACACATGTAAGGGGGAAGACATGGAGCCACCGAGATCGTGGAAATCTTGTACACAATCGTGGAAATGACCAATATGGTGATCAAGGGTACTATGGAGACCGTGATCGCGGGATCAACTCCATCAAGGTCACTCTTCCAAGCTTCAAAGGAAGTAGTGGACCTGAAGGAAACCTTAATTGAGTGACTCAATGTGATCGGATTTTCCAAACCAATGACATCCGAGGTGAAGAAGGCAACCTATGCTATTGTATAATTTGAAGGGTTTGCTTCGACATGGTAGGAATCCGTGGTAAGTGGTAGAAGGGATATGGGTGTTGACGTCATTTCTACTCGGGAGATCTTAAAGAAAACCATGAGAAGAAAGTATATCATCGAGCGGTTCAAGCAAGATCAATTCAAAATGATCTACACATTGAAGCAAGGGTTCAAGAGTGTAGAAGAGTACTATGATGAGTTTCAAATTTGAATGCAAGTTGACTTTGTAGAGAAAGAAGCTTATGCCTCGATTCCATTTAGAGTCGGGTTGTACAAAGAAGTTGCTTCTCAAATCTGACTCCACAAATATCCAACTTTAGAAGAGATGGTTGAAGTGGCTATTGAAGTTGGGAGGGCTCAAACAGGACAAGCAAGCCAAACCAAAAGGGTTCTCTAACTCATGGAGTAAAGGCAAGGAGGTTGGAAATTCCTTTTCCAATGGGTCCAAGCCCAGAATCAAGGCAAGAATTCAAGAAGCCATTTGAGAAGACACTTCCACAAGGGCAAAATGTCACAAAGAATGTGCCAAGAGAAGGAGGTAACAAGCCCATCCAATATTTCAAATGTCAAGGTTGAGGCCATGTGATGAGTGAATGTCCCAATAGGAAAGCATTAATGGTGAAAGAAGAAGTTCCTTGTCACGAGAACAAGTAGGAATGTGAGGGTGATCTTGTGGATACCCAAGAAGAAGAAGATGACTTCGGTAAAGATGAAGAGTTTGAGCAAGAGGCCTTAGAACAAGATGGAGAGATCACCGTTCCAAACTATGTTGCTAGAAGAGCCATGATTATAAGCTATGGATGATCCAAGTCAAAGGAAAAACCATTTCCATTCCAAGTGTCTCATCAAAAGGAATGGGTGTGTCTTGATCGTTGATAGTGGGAGTTGTGCAAACGTGGCTAGTACCACTTTGGTAAGTTTCTTAATCTCCCAACTACTAAACATGCTAACCCGTACAAACTTCAATGGCCAAACGATTGTGGGGAGTTGAAGGTGCAAAAACAAGTGTTGATTAAATTCAAGGTTGGAGATTACTATGATGAGATCTTATGTGATGCGGTATCAATGCAAGCTTGCCACCTACTACTTGGAAGACCTTGGCAATACGATCGTATGACTAGGCATGATGGGAGAACCAATAGGTATTAGGTATTGTTGAAAGATCACCGATACTTTCTCCAACCAATAACACCTTTGAAAGTCGGTGAGGTATATCAAAAAATGAGGGAGCTTAAGGATAAGGGCAAGGGTGAGGAAAAAGGAAGTGGTAGTAAGGAAATTGCCAAGGAGGGGAGTGAGAAAAGGAAGGAGTCTAAGGGGAAAAATAAGGTGGTCCTCTTGACAAGTTACAAGGAGATCAGGGAGGAGGTTGAGGAACAAAGGCAGGTGATCCTTATCATGCATAAGGATTACTTTTTGCTTACTAATGAACTAACATCTTCTTTGTCTAGCCCTATCTCTTATCTTTTGCAGGAATATGTGGATGTCTTTCTTGAGGAGCTCCCAAGGGGATTGCCACTCCTTAGAAGGTATTGAACATTAAATCGACTTAGTCCTGGGGTCTCAATTGCCAAACAAGGTGGCTTATAGAAGCAACCCGGAGGATACAAAAGAGCTTCAAAGGCAAGTGGAGGAACGCCTTAAAAAGGGAGTTCTGAAGGAAAGCATGGGTCTGTGTGCGGTGCCCGGTCATCTTGGTTTTGAAGAAGGATGGAACATGGAGAATATGCATTGATTGTCGGGCCATCAACAGAATAACGATAAAGTATCATCATCCCATACCTCATTTGGATGACATGCTTATGAATTGAATGGTTCTTGCCTCTTATCCAAAATTGATCTTAGGAGTGGTTACCACCAAATCCAGATGAAGCCTGGTGATGAGTGGAAAAAGACATTCAAGATCAAGTTTGCTATATGAATGTTTGGTGATGCCTTTCAGTCTCGCAAATGCTCTAAGTACTTTTATGCGTTTGATGAATCATGTAATGAAGCCATTAATTGGCAAGTTTGTGGTTGTTTACTTTGATGATATTTTGGTGTATAGCAAGAACATGAATGAGCATATTAAGCATTTGAAGTGTGTATTTTGATGTGCTTAGACAAGAACAACTTTATGCTGATTTTGCAAAGTGTGCCTTTTGTGTTAATGAAGTTATTTTCTTGGGTTTTGTTGTGATTTCAAGGGGCGTTGAGGTGGATGAATCCAAAATAGATGCTATTAGAAATTGGCCAACTCCTAAATCCATTGGTGATGTGAGAAGTTTTCATAGATTGGCTAGTTCTATAGACGTTTTATTAAGTGTTTTAGCACCATAGCCGCTCCCTTGACCGAGGTAATCCGTAAGGATAAACCTTTTTCTTGGGATGAGGAGCAAACAAAGGCATTTGAGACCTTAAAAGAAATGCTTAGTTCTGCACCATTGTTGCAATTACCCAATTTTGAGGAGATATTTGAAGTCGAATGGTGATGCTAGTAAAATAGGTATTAGTGCTGTTTTAATGCAAAATCAAAAACCAATTGCCTATTTTAGGGAAAAGCTCAAAGGTGCTCTACTTATGATCTTGAATTGTATGCATTGATTAGAGCTTTGGTTTATTGACAACATTACCTGTGGCTCAAAGAGTTTGTGATTAGAAATGATTATGAATCTTTGAAACATCTTAGGGCCCAAGGGAAGTTGAACAAAAGGCATGCCAAATGGGTTGAATTCCATGAAACTTTTCTTTATAATTTAAACAAAAGGGGAAGGATAATGTTATGGCAGATGCTTTGTCTAGAAAGCATGTTTTGATAAATACTTTGTCTTCTAAATTGATGAGCTTTGAATGTTTTTAGACATTGTATCCCAAGGACCCCGACTTTTCTAAGATCTTTCAAGATTGCGGAGAATGGGAAAGGGAAAGGTGGCGTAGGGATAGATCTTCTACTCCCTTCTCTAAGTTTGATGGCTTCTTGTTCAAGGACAAGAAACTTTGTGCGTTCATAAGCTCTTGGAAGGAACTCTTTTGAGGGAGGTACATGATGGGGGATTAATGGATCATTTTGGTATTGATAAGATCTTGGGAATTCTTTAGGAACAAATTATTGGCCTAAAATGTGTAATGATATTGCTTGGGTTTGTGGCCAATGTGTTGAATGTAGAAGTACTAAATCTAGACTTCTTCCCCATGGTTTGTACACCTCTCTCCCCACCCCTAAAAGACCTTGGCTTGATATTTCTGTGGACTTTGTTTTGGGTTTGCCAAGGACTAAAAGGGGAAAAGATAGCATTTTTGTGGTTGTTGACCGGTTTTCAAAGATGACTCATTTTATTGCATGTCATAAATGTGATAAAACTTCTCATGTTGCATCTTTATTTGTTGAGCATGTGGTCAAATTACATGGTATTTTCAAGACCATTGTGAGTGATAGAGACTCTAAGTTCCTTAGTCACTTTTGGAAGGAATTGTGGGGTCGACTTGGTACTAAGTTGTTATTTTCTACCTCTTGTCACCCCCAAACCGATAGCCAAATCGAAGTTGTGAATAGGACTTTGGGTTCTATGCTTTGGGCCGTGGTGAAAGGAAAGTTGACATCTACATTTACCTTTAGTTGAATTTGCTTAAAATAGAGTCATTGATAGTACTATTAGCATCTCTCCATTTGAGGTTGTTTATGGTTTTAACTCACTGACCCTTTTGGATCTCACTCCTTTGTCTCAAGATGTTGTTTTGAGTTTAGATAGTAACCAAAGGGCCGATGATATGAAGAAACTACATGAAAATGTGAGACTTCACCTTGAGAAGAAGAACCAAGAGATGGCCAAAAAGGCAAACAAGGGTTGTAAGAGAGTTGTGCTTGAACTCGGAGATTGGGTGTGGGCACATTTTCGCAAGGAGCGATTTCCAACCAAGAGGAAGACCAAGTTGGTCCCCAAGGGGTGATGGACCATTCCAAGTATTTGAGAGGCTAAATGACAATGCTTACAAAATTGAACTTCCTTCGGAGTATCAAGTGCATAACACCTTCAATATTTGTGATCTTTCTCTTTTTGATACTTTTGATGGTGATCTTTTAAATTTGAGGACAAATCCTTTTCAGCCTTTTCAAGAAGTAGAGAATCATGCAAACCAAGTTGCATCAATGCCATTCACAAGGAGCCAAGCTCGACACCTCCAAGTCCTATAAGGACTATTCATGAAAATAGAGGTGCTTGAGCATACTTTGATGCCAAGCAAGGGGTTCCATGATTTGATGATTTCTTGGGAGGAAGGAGTAACATTGCAATTTACATAAAAAACCACTTTTGGGCTATTCTTGTAATAAATGAGCATAGACTATAAATAGATGAGCTTCACTCATTTGAGACTTAGTTTTTAGATGAATATTGACTTGTCTTCTCTTGAGAGAATTGAGAGTTTGGTTGAAGCTATTATTGAGATTTGTTTGGAAAGGTGGATTGAGAGTTTGATTGAAGCTATTATTGAGACTTGTTTGGAAAGGTGGATTGCAAGGTACATTACAATTCCCTTGAGCTGGTTCATTTGATAGTTTAGGTGCTTGGTTAGATTCCCATTAATAGAAGGTTTTGGTTTCTATAGTTATTATTGTCTATTAACTTCCATCTTTGTGTCTAGATTTTGTGTTTATTCCTTGTTCTTCGTTAGGGTTTCAATTTCTGCATTGTGATATTGTATCACTCTTCAAAAATGACGATGAGTGCGTGTCGGATACTCCAAAAATAGTACATTTAATGGAGAATTCTACACTGGTATGAAACCATAATAAGTGAAGGTGATAAAAGGGGTGAGATAGACCTAAAATTACACAGAAAGAAATTATCTTTAAAGAACTATAGTCTCTCAGAATTAATGACTTAGCAAAAGATAGGGCGTAATGGATGAAAAAGATTATAGCCATATTGATCTTTAAGCCTTATTAGAGATTCTTATACTATTATTAAAAAAAATAAATTAGAGATTCTGATACTAGTAGGAAATATAAAGAACTTCTAGTACATTTCATTTTTCCCTGTAAATATTGGCCTAAGATGAATCTAAATGGAGAGCATGGTCGGTGAGGATTCATATTGCCGAACCCAACTTTTGTTTAGGACTGAGACGTAGTAGTAGTTGTATTTAGGTCTGTGACAACATTAAAGGTTTCTCTGTAACCACTTTGAAAACATTAGGCGTGTTCAATGACTTCAGAAAGTTGATGATAAAAAATGTTTGTAGCTTTTCTTCACGCGTGATGTTGGAATCTTATTTCTTGATATTTGTTCATGAACTATTTGACATGAATTAATATTACCTATTCAAAAAAAAACACGAAGCACATGAACAAACTGTACAAGTATTTGGAAGGATAATCAGTCTCTTTGTTACAAAAAATTACTTTAAACAGTTATAGCAGTCTTAATAATCAGTATTTTTATTGCAAAGAAGATATTTTAAACAGTTTAGAGTAGATGTTTTGAAGCTTTGGATAGATTAGAAGCTGACATGACTAATCTTTAACATGCGATGGGGCGATAACCAGAATGCTAACGCCAGGAGTAGGAGGGGGTCAAAGAAGACCTCAAAATCGTAGTGTTTGAGTTCCTATTCAGTCAATGGATGTAAAGAGCAATTTGGCATGTCCCAGCTCCATTGGTAATACATGAAAGAAAGGCTCACAAGTGGTTAACTTGAAATATTCTTTAAGCTTGAACAATATGAAATATAGAAAAGTTATGAAACAGCACAACATGGAATATATAAGTCACTATTCAAACCATTATTTTTGCCAATGGTCTATGGGCAGGCATAGTTTGCATTTCTAGCTTTAGCTTTTGTGTTTTNATATAAGTCACTATTCAAACCATTATTTTTGCCAATGGTCTATGGAGCTTGCCTATCACCAGCAATTTGTACGAAATAGGCATCATAATTGTACACCAGTTTCAGCCTGTAGCTACTGAAATTTGTAGGGAAGAGCTAAATCGAAAGTGCTACTGATCTTTTTGTGTATTTTAATGTAATAGTCAGTAAAAATGCACTACATAAAGCTTAGGTGCATAAGCAAAACATACATGACTTGGGATCTAACTATTTCCAAGTGTTTCCTCATTTGAAGTTTTTACTCTGGAAGTCCTTGCTGCTGCTCATAACGTGATTTTGTTGCTGAATGATTCAACTTATCTGATTCTCTATTTGTATTATGCGAAAGGATTCATGCAACATGGTTAGAATGAGAAGTTAGATATCAGCAGATATAACTTGGTATTATTATGCTCCGTGATGTTAAATTTTATCAAACGACCTGATGTATGAACTCAATGTAGATCTCCAACACATGTCTCACAGGGCAATTAGGGTCAGGTTTTAAAGTTTTCTTCTAAGAAAAGAATTATTTTCAGAACTGATGTAAAACGTTGAAATTTCATTGCCAGCTGTATGACCTTTATGAATCACTCATCTGGCTATGTCTTGAAAAATGTTGAGCAATTCCTCTAGGGTGAAGGCAAGATAAAACATATTGGCAGGATTTTGGAGTTCTTCAAGACAACGGAGGGGGAAGATTATTTTAGGGTACAATGGTTCTTTAGAGCTGAAGATACGGTTTGTTCTATTGCTAGAGTGTTTTCTTTTCACTTTGTATTGTATACTTTAAAGCCCCTTTTTTCTAATTTATTTATTTGGACATTGTATCTACAAAAAAAATTTCAGGTGTTGAAAGGTGCTGCCTCTTTCCATGACTCAAAGCGCATATTCTATTCTACTTTAGAGAATGATAATTTATTAGACTGCATAGTTTCCAAAGTCAATGTGGTAGAATTACCAACCAGGGTATGCTCCATCTTGATATTTTTATTTTTCAAATGTAGTTAAAATTGTTTGTGATTTCTCTCGTTTGTTCCATTGTTCACTATATTGACTACTGTGCTCTTACTGTTTCTTCTGCAATTTTGTTACCGCTGCAGCATGGTTTGAATAGAAAGGATGTTCCACCTGCTCACTTTTATTACGACATGGAATACTGTGTGGATTATTCCACATTCCGTACATTGCATAATGGTAAGTTATATTGTTATAGATAATCTTGTAATGGTTCTGTGTGTTCAAACAACGTAGCTTCTGAAGAAACACCTGATGACGTATACCTTTTGTAGTAAGTTTTATTAAAATAGGCAGCATACGATGCTCAAGACTTCTATTTGCAGTGGTTCAGGAACATGACTGTTCTATCCATCATTTTGCTTTTAAACTTTAACTTTCATAAGAGAATTTCTATTGACATGGATCTATTTATACTTTATTTATTTGTTAAGGATGAGATGTGAGTTGCATAAGTGCCATTTGTTTCTGAAAATAATGAGCAAGAGCAAGTTCTATGAGAAAGCAAGAATCTTATCTTAGATTCACAAAGAACATATTCAGTCACAATAAGTCAGATTGAGACATAGTGTGTATATGGTCTTATTTTTAAACGACATAAAAATGTGAAAATAGATACCTATAGTTGATCCAGAGAATGGATGGCATTAGTTGATACCACGTGGGGGCAAATGAAATTCTGTAGACTCTGCACAATTTAAGGAGTAAATTACATTGTTACTCTTGTGCAAAAGGAGCATTTCAAAGTGTCCATGATTGTCAAGTTTTCGTGCTTATGATATTTGAGTTGTATCTTGAAAGTGAAGTTACCTTTTGTAGCTTATCATGTTACCAATTTTTTTTGAAAAGTTAACTTCTGTATAGCTTACTTGTAGGTGACATAAAAGTTTCAAACATCCTATTTTCCACTTGTATCTATGGCTTGTAATTTATATGTTCCATTAAAACAAGTTCAAATTTGTAGTTTTCATTTGCCGTTCATTTGGGTACCACGCTGTTATTATTAATGGACTTCTTCTAGCAGTTTGTAGCGTGAAGCTTGTAATCGTACTTAATCTGATTCTCTATTTTCTCTACCAACATTCGTTAATACTTCACTTTTCTCTTTTTGGACTTTTCAGCCAAGAGCTCAATTTCCCCTTCGCTAGTTGATACGTCATATAAGCCTATCACTAGATATCCTCTAGAGGTATCGCCAACTTGTGAACCTATGAAAGTGGAGTTGTCGTTATTGGATCTATATGCTGGTTGTGGTGGCATGTCAATGGGGTTGTGCCTTGGTACCAAACTCTCTGGTCTTAAGCTTGTGACGGTAATTTATAGAAATCCTATTCATATCTAATTATCTTTTTAAGTTATCTATCTAAAATATTCTTATTTTTCTTCTTCAAGAAATGGGCAGTTGATTTTAATAGGTCTGCCTGTGATAGCCTGAGACTGAATCATCCTCAGACACATGTAAGCTTTTATTTTGTGGGAGGCATGATAGATGCTATCAGTGTGTTTGAGCTACTATTCAATCATAGTTAACATTTTTCTTAGGTTAGGAATGAAGGTGTTGAGGATTTTCTGGAGCTACTGAAAAGATGGGAGAAGCTAATTCAATCGTACGGCTGTAGTGATTTCAAAACAAGCTCAAATGGTGAGCTGGATGACAGAGATGAGGGTGAAAACAATGACGATTCTCAGGATGGTTCTAATGCATCTTCTGGAGAATATGAGGTATTAAGATTAGTTGACATATGTTACGGGGATCCCAACAACAAAGGAAAATCTGGACTTCATTTTAAGGTATAAGCTTTTCTTTCAAAAGTGGTGCAATAGATGCACTGCATTCTTTTTTTTTATTATGTTCACCCATGTAATTGTATTTTTCAGAATATTTTCACACCTATCTTGTACGAAAATTTATTAAGTTTGTTGTGGTACAAATTTAATTCTCTACCTTTCTTCCATCCCTTAAGATTTTCACTATGCTACCAAAATCTATTGGATGACTCTACTAATTTAATGTTGCTACTCTTTACAGGCAGCCTGTCCGGTTAAAATTTCATTCTTTTTTCTAGTTTCACTTTTCCAGCCATTATCCTGCTAAATATTCATTCTAGCCAACCATTTAGTCTAGCCAAAATTTTCTATGTTCAAAATTATATTCCTTTACCAGAGTAAATCCAACATCGTTCGTCCTCCGCATCTTGTAAGCTGAGTATTATAACTTATAAGAGGAAGAATATTTGCCCGTGCCAGCTAATGCGAAAAAAGGAAGCAAGGATGTACTGGTCAAGAGCACCTTTCCAAGTATCCTTATTACATCTCTCGTGCCTTGATTGACTTCATTAGCACATTATATAACCTGTCATGGTTACTGCACTTTTCACTCCACCAGTATTAACTTTCTGTTGGGTCTACATAAATAGAAGTTACTCTTTTCACCAATTAAAAAATATTAATTATCTCTTGTGCATGCATGTTCCGTAAAAAAAGTGGAAAGGTTTTAAATGAAATCTTTTGTAGGATACAATTTAAAGGAAAAAAAATTGGATCTAGTGAATTGGGAGGTGGTCACTTCCCCAATGCAGTGAGGATGCTCGGAGTGAAAGATCTGAGAGTCAATAAAGCACTCTAGGAAAGTAGCTTTGGAGGTTTGGCAGTGAGGTAAATATAGAATTTGTGGAGGACAGTGGTCACGAACAAGTACCGGATTACAGGTTAGGGATGGAGGTCCGGAAGCATCACATTAGCTTATAGATTTTGACTGAGGAGAAATATGTTAAAAGAATTTGAAAATTAAATGGCAATATCATGTTAGAAGTTAGGGACGGAAATAGAATCAGTTTCTGGAAGTACAAGTGGCTGAGGAATTACACATTAAGAGTTACTCTCTCGGCTATCTACAACATATCGTACTAGAAGAATATAACAATCCATCAAATCCATGGGACCAAGCCATCTTATATCACCTAAAATTCACTCTTCTTTCCTTCTCAAGAAAAAAAAACTGAAAAAGAACTTTACTCTTCTTATGTAAACTCGCCATAGGGAACTTCAAAATGTTGAGAAGCTGATGTGGACTCAAATTCTGTCGGACTATAATTTTGTAAACTTTTAGTTTGTTTTGGAGGACTTTCAAAAATGTCACATGGATTGTAAGTCCTAGGAACGTGAATTGGGGTTTGACCCAAGCAGTGTGGAACGCGTTCTGATTGACTTATCAAGAGAATCTTGAAGTGCGTACTGAGAAATTGAAGAGGCAAGTTGATTGTTAAATATGGTATAATTAGATAGTGTAGATATGAGAATATCTCCAAATCCCTATAATCAAATACTTAGGAGATTATGTAATACTCTTATTAGTTTCTTTCCTTATTTACATTCTCTGTAACAGCTATTTAATCCCATTAGCTTGAGGGAATGATCAAGACATTAATTCCCAAATTCACTTCTCTTCTCCTTTTAATTCTCATGGTTCCAGAGCCAGACCTGATGTGGGCCCCAGGAAATCAAACAGTTGCGGGGATGGAAATACCCTCGGTACATAAATGTGCACGTATCGGATAGTGGAACCTCGAATAAAGAATGTCTGGATCCGAGTGTGAAGGGGATAATGGATGGAAACTCCCACATCAGTGAATGAATGAAATCCTGGACTCTTTATTAGGCTTGGCAATCATCCCCTGAGCTAGCTTTTGGGGTTTGAGTTAGGCGCAATGCCTTGGTAATGATCATAAAGGTTAGAAAGCTGCCCCCAGTTCTACCACAGCCTTGAATTTTACATAAAAAGTTAGCTAGGTCGAAGATATGAAGTGAAAGTATGGGATACCAAAGTACCAAAAAGAGTTTCTCCTTTTTCTCTGGTGCATGGTGAAGGTTTCTATCTTAAGTTCTTAACCACAGACAAACTGAGGAAGAGGAAGAGAGCTGCAGTAAAAGTTGGTGTTGCTTGTGCAAGGAGTGGAGATCGGATGCAGATCATATTCTTCTGCATTGCAAGTACACATCTCAACATTGGATCTGGCTATCTCCTCATTTAAGGTGGCCTGGACGAGTTCAACAACGGTGGAGGAGACAACACATAGTTGGACACTGAGGTGAATTAACTAGGAGGACAGGACAACTGAAAATAATACTACCTGCATTTTTGCGCGAATATGGAGTGAAAGGAACAACAAGCTTTCCCATAGTGAAGAAAAGGAGATTAGATGTATTAATAAGTTCTTTCTTTTTTCATTTATTTTGGTGTAAAAAGAGGACACCAATATATTTGGGATGACCTAGTTGTTACAAGTGGAGCCACTCATTCACTTGTACTAAATTTGGCATCACCTTGGTGCATCATTAGTGAAACAAATTGATTATCCAAACAACAAAAAGTGATAGCTAGAAGTTTCGGTAGTGGAAGTAAGTTAATGTGGTAAGGTGATTGTCTGAAGTCATGAGATTTAACTGCTAGAGCAGTGAAGTTTAAGTCTTGATTTTTCTGTATTGTTTATTTTTTGACCGTTTTAGACTACAAACTTGATTCTTGATCTTAGCTTTGATATTGAGGATGATGCTTTTTTCTTGTGGGTACTCTTATAGGTGCGGTGGAAAGGTTATAGTCCAGATGAAGATACTTGGGAGCCAATTGAGAACTTAGAGTAAGTACTTGCTAAATTCTGCTCCTTCCATTGTTTAATAGTATCTTTCAATTTTGGTTGGCCAAAAAATTTGGTTGGCTAAAGTTAGAAGAACTGTTTCTCTTTCTGAATATCAAGGTTCTCAACACTCTCCTTAATCATATTTGGTTTTCGAAGAATCTTAAGTACCATCAGCTTTTGAAAGATACAAACAGACAAATTGTGTTTTCACCCTGATGCTCACAAAAAGTTGGAAACCACTAAAAATTAGTTTATTTCTGAAATGAGATGGTTCAGTGGATAAAAGTGCAGTAAATTCCATGACCTTCTTTACCCCTTCCTTGGAGGGCCACTTGCTGGCGGATTAACTTGTTATCAAGCAGGAAATGTAATTCTTGACATTAAAGAGCTTAAAGGATTTCTGATTTTACAAACTAATTCCAGGTATTGACATAATGCAATATACCAGGAGTGTTTAGCTATGAATGCGAATACTTGAAATAGTTAAAACAAAAAAAAGGAGTTTTTCTGAGATTGCGAAATTCAGTAGATCTTAACATTTTGTTATGCATTTTCATCACATCCTCAATTACATGTGCAATAATTACTTGTCTCAGAAATTGCGGAGACAGCATAAAAGATTTTGTTAGAAAGGGGCAACAGTTGAAAATTCTGCCTCTACCAGTAAGTTACTTCTCCCTATTGCATTTGCAATGATTATCACTAAATGACATTGGAATCATCACCCCTGTTTAATTTCGGTCCTGGCTAATTATGTTTGTAGGGTGATGTTGATATGATATGTGGGGGTCCTCCTTGCCAGGGCATCAGTGGATATAATCGCCACAGAAATGTTGATGACCCATTGTCTGATGAGAAAAATCGTCAAATTATTATCTTTATGGATGTTGTGGAATTCCTACGGCCTAAATATGTGTTGATGGAAAATGTGTCTGACATATTGAGGTTCGATAAAGCATCTCTCGGAAGATATGCTTTAAGTCGTTTGGTACATATGAGATACCAAGCAAGACTTGGAACTATGGCAGCTGGTTGTTATGGTCTCCCACAATTTAGATTGCGAGTTTTCTTTTGGGGTGCACTTCCGAGTGAGGTGAGTATATTCACCAAACATTAAAAAACATTAGTGTGTTGCCTTTTATCATCAGAGTTACTGAATAGGAATGATTATTTCTTCTCTAAAAGCGCTATAAAGATCTTAAATTGGATTTGGTAGAAAAAATTTCAATACACGTTGATATTCCGGGACATACTTGGTGATTATATCTATGTGATATCCAATTAATCTCAATCATTCCCTCTCTTGTTCAGAGGTTGCCCCCATTTCCACTTCCATCGCATGATGTGATAGTTAAATATTGGCCATCACCTGAATTTGAGGTACCTTTTACATTTACACTGCCTTTATTAGCTGAAAACTGGTGGCATTCTTTCTATTTTCTCTATAATTACAAGATTTTATACTTCTGGTCTGCATTTATTACAGTTGATTTGCTTCTTGCAGCGGAATACTGTTGCGTATGATGAAGGACAACCGCGTGACCTTGAGGAAGCTCTTGTTCTTAGTGATGCTATATCTGATTTGCCAGCTGTATGATTTTTGTGTTTATTAGAGATCCTTTTTAATTTTGGTATATGTTATGTGTTTATTTAAAAATTCTCCTTTTAAAGGAATAATTGATATACTTTTTTATAGGTGACGTGGAATGAAACTCGTGAAGAAATGCCATATGAGATTCCCCCAGAAACAGAGTTTCAGAAATACATAAGATTATCTAAACATGGTAATTTCTCTCTGGACACTAGTTCTAAAGGCTTTATATTTTTTGTTGGACAAGGGCTGTTTTTTCTTGTTATCTGTTTGTACCAGCTTGTAATCAAAAGCTGCAATTGCATATTTTGTGATTTGTTCTCAAAGTTCTAGAAATATAGAGTGATAAATGTTTAGTCTTTGGTAAAGAGAAACTGTTCCCATCAGCAACAAGATAGAGCGGATTTTGCATACCTTAAGAAACACAGTTAATAAATTTACTGCATTTCCAGATAAGTAAGAATTTGCATGCCTTGGTGAAAAACGAGTCTTACGCAATAAGGAGCGTGGACATAAAGAAAATGACTATAAGTTAGATTATTTATTTGATTATTAATAGCCATAGAAGGAAAAGAATATTGAATGACTGGTTCACCATTGGAACATTAAAACCCAAAAGACAAATATTATGGTGTTTCGCAAATCAAACAAGAACCTGAAAATTCGAAAAGATCAGAAATATACGTTTCACATCTTTTTAGTGTAATGTTCTCTATTCCTGGTCCTGGTTAGAGACCACTGTGTTCGTGTTGGCGGTCCAATAAAGAGGCGAAGTGGTGCTATCTTTCTTTACATTACGAACGACATGCTTTTCCTGCTCCCTCCCCATGTCCACTAGCACTCCTGTCCAAAGCAAAGAGAGGGCGAAAAAGCGCAGCTGAAGCAGCATAAGCAGGCTTCTATTGTTAGCGAATAAAGTCATCACGGTTGAGATTCTATAGGATTACCAAGGTGCATATTCCATCTTTGTAATAAAAAAAATGAAATACAGTGAATTAAATTGAAAGAGTTACAATACAATTAAACTTTGCAGAAGTAGAGAGAAGGAGGAAGCAAGATCAATAAACTTTTTTGACTAAGAATAAATGAATCAGTCCTACTTGACATCAATACCTGCATTTATACACGTTTGCAATACCGATTTTCTAGCTTGGCATTGAAAATTTCTATAAAGCTTTCGCGTTGTCCTCTATTACTCTTACCAAATGAGAGAAATAACCCTTATCATCCTTTTTACGTCTACTCCTATTTTTCTCTTTTCACCCTAACCAAAAAATGGGGTAAATGTTTTTCAATGTAAAATAGTATTGGTGCATACCAGACTAGCGCAGTCTTAGAATTGGTTTAGGACACATATTTTGTAGTTTGATTATATTCTATTCTTCTTTTATTATTTAGTTAGGATACTTTAGTAGTCATTGGTTAGGAATCTATTTTATTCCCTGTAACTCTATTTAAAGAGTTTATATCATCATTAATAAAGTAAGTTTTTCATTGCTTCATTAAGTGTTTATATGGTATCAGAGCTCTATATGCTTTAATGAGAACGATTCATTTTTTTTTCTCTCACACCATTCAACAACAATGGCCAACAATGGGAACAACAATGGCAACAATCCCAAAGTTGTCAATGCTGATAACACAATGGGTGCCAACATTATTATTCAATTCAACCCTGCTTCTTAATTGCCCATCAAACTTAGAGGAAGCTACAACTTCTCTACCGGGAAAGAACAATTTTCCATGCTTATGTATGGCTACAACCTCTTTGACCATCTCAATGGGACCACTCCGGTTCCCAGTCACACGATCGCCCTTGGCATCAACAATATCTCCCAATCCGGTGTTCCTTACTTGGTTCCACCAAGACTAACTCATCTAAAATGCTCTCATGGCTTCTGTTGGATCCACCATTGCCTCTACCGTTGTTGCTGCTGACTCATTTAAATCAGCTTGGGATGCTTTGCATACCACTTATGCAAACAAATCCCAAACACGAGTTTTCAATCTGTGTGATCAACTCTCCTGAGTCACAAAGGACTCTCGCTCCATCATCGAATATCTTCACACTATTCGATCACTTTCGGATGAGTTAGCCACCGCTGGTGCTCCTGTTCCAATCCAGAGCTCATCATCAAAATACTCAGTGGTCTAAGTCTCGAGTTTCGTGAGATCTCTGCTGCAATCCTGGCACGTGATACGCGAGTCTCCTATGAGGAATTGTTTGAAAAACTGCTTGACCATTAACTCTTCCTTCGTCACAAGGATGCTAAGAAGTTGTCCAGTCCCATTACCGCTGCAGTCGCTGCTCCACCAGATCCAATACCTATAATCGCAACAATCACAGGTAGAACAACAATTCTAGCAATGGCACTATGATTTACGGCGGCTGCCTAAGCCATCCTTTAATCGCAATCTATTCAAGTTAGGCTTAGTCGCCCATAGCCTAACTTGAGGGGACGTATTGGCGCAGACCAGACTAGTTTAGTCTTAGAATTGGTTTAGGACACATATTGTGTAGTTTGATTATATTTCTATTTCTGCTTTTATTATTTAGTTAGGATACTTTAACAGTCATCGGTTAGGAATCTATCATATTCCTCTAACTCTATTTAAAGAGTTTATATAGTCATTAATAAAGTAAGTTTTTCATTGCTTCATTAAGCGTTTATAAATAGATCATATATTTTGCACTTCTTTTTTCTTTTATTTTTGCTATTTAAACACATGAGAAGTGTGCATTTTAAGTTTATGCTAGACCTTATGAGTTCAATGCTTATCCTAACCCGTGGAAATGATTCCTTCTAATTCCTTCAGAGATAATGAGTTGTTCATCAACTGAAGTTAAGGAAACAAAAGAACCTGTTTTGTTTGATCATCGGCCTTGCCAGCTAAACGAGGACGATTACATGCGAGTTTGTCTAGTCCCACATAGAAAGGTTTGATGGTTGTAGTATTACTGAAAATGAGTTTTCAGATGTTTGCCCCTTGTAACATATTTCCACTGTAGGGAGCAAATTTCAGGGACCTCCCTGGGGTAATTATAGGAGAGAATAATGTGGCTCGTCGTGATACTAAAGATCCAAAGGTCCTACCAAACGGAAAGCCAATGGTAGGCAATTTGTTACTGCTGTTCTGTTAAAAAGTACTGACTTATTATGATGAATTTTGTTTCCTATGATACCCAGACAAATAATGTATCGTTCTTGCTAATGGTAATAATTCTTCTGCTCTATAGGTTCCTGATTGTGCCTTCAATTTTGAGCAAGGAAAGTCTAAGAGGTTATGCATGTTTTCTTAGATGCTCGTCATAGTCTATTCTTCTTTCTCCTTTTAATAGATAATATCCGATAGACTATTAAATCCTTTTAAAATTGTAGGCCATTTGCAAGATTGTGGTGGGATGAAACAGTAGCAACATTAGTGACGTTTCCTAATCATCGTGCCCAGGTACTTTGTGGTGTTATTCTTACCATCAAATATGTAATATAGAACTGTACTGTAGGCTTTTCTGAACTTTCAATGTTTTTCAGGCTATCTTACACCCAGAGCAAGATCGAGTTCTGACCATACGAGAGTATGCAAGATTGCAAGGTTTTCCAGATTTCTATAGGTTTACTGGTACTCTCAAGGAAAGGTATCTTGTTTTCTGATGAAAATAATTCTTGTAGCTTGTCGATTTCAATTACTAACTAAAGATCTTAAAGACCAGGAAAAGAAAACTTATGTAAATGCAGCCTTCATCTCTATGAAGAAAGGGATATGGAAAAAATATCTTTCTGATCTTTTATTATATTTGAAAACAAATTTTTAAGTTGTGTCGCATAATCTTCTCCTTTTTATAACAAGATCAAAATAACTTTCTGAAATGTTATTTCTCCACACAAGGAAAATTTCCCCTCCCATCTAGGCGCTATTGAATAAAAAACTGTCCAGGGCTTCCTTCCTCCTGCTCCCTGTCATCTTGATGTGTTTGGCCTAGAACTTGAGCATGTCAGTGGTGCAAAACCATGAAACCATCAGAGCCTGTCTGCACCTGCAACCCTAATATCACAAAAACCTTCTCGCACCATTAGTAAAATTAACAGAAAATAAAACCTGGTTGAGAAATTGAGGTTCTCTTTGGGGAAAAGCTACTGTCCCTCACAGAATTGCTTCACTTTTGTTTCCGGTAAAATGTTGGTAACGATAGTGGACAGGCGGACAGGAGGTCAAAAGCCTTCCGCTTGCAAGTGCTCATATCAAAAAAACCTTCTTGCACCATTAGTAGAACTAGTCTCAGGACATGCGCGTTGCGCGTGTATCCCATATGAAGGATGGGCATCTTTTTTTTTTTAAATCATTCCTAATTTCCAATGCTAATTGAATTTTTGACTTATAGAATAAAAAAAAGAAGAGAAAATGTAATTTTTTGAAAACTATTAATGGTGATTTTATTTAGCTAATTAAAGAAGAATAATTGAAGAGAGAACTTTATAAAATTGAAGGAAAAAATTAATTAGCACGAATTAGGCAGGAGAAGAATATTACTTTGATTTGATACCAAAATTTTTACCTCATGTTTTCTTTAATTTGGCCATAATGTAAATCTTTTAATGCCATATAGGAGTTTAGTAGTTAGCATTCCATTAAATTTTCAATTCTTACTATCTATTGATAATGATGTCGCTGATGACTCATTCATGTTGCAACCACTATTGTTCATCATCTTAATCAGATCCAGAGCTTCCCTCCCCGATCAAAATATAGATAATAGTTTTGGCACAATGCACAATTTTTTTTTAATCAGGTAAAAGATTTCATTAATAAAAAACAATGCCAACTTGGCCGTATACAAGTGGCATACCAAAAGATGAGAAACCTACAAAATATGATTCTCTCCAAAAGACACCCGATCTTCTATACAAACAAGAACTACATGGTTGCACCAAAAGAAAATAAGGGATTGGAAACTACTCCTCAATTGAGCGCTCATCTCTCCGCCCCTTCAAAAGCTTTCCTATTTCTCTCTTTCCAAATGACCACATTATCGCAAGAGGAATAACATTCCAAACTTTTTGTCTTCTTCTCCTAGCTCCACTCTTCCAACTAAACATCACGTCCTTCACGTATCTTGGCATAACGAAACGCCAAACCATCTAAAGATATCCTCCTGTAAGCTCGTGGCTAATTTGCAATGTAACATAATATAGTCCACGTCCTCACCTGCCTCCTTACAAAGGAAACACCAACTCATGCAGACAATCTTTCGTTTCCTAAGGTTCTCCACCGTCAAAATCACCCGTCTAGTAGCTAACCACATGAAGAAACATACCTTCCGTAGGTATCCAAATGAAGACATATGGAAACCTATGCCAAGAGTATTTCTAAAAATTATCTAGAGATCTCAAAAGTCAAGTTAAAGGAGAAAGTGAAATATACTTAAAGCTAATTTAGGAGAAAAGATGCATGCATAAGGATTTTAAAAGTTTTTACCTAGGTAAATATAAAGATTTTAAATGCATGTATTACAATAAGTATGCCAAAAATTTCAAGATAAGTTTAAATGCAAAATTTTACTTGTTCTGTTCCCATTTAGTTATCATGTATATTAAAAAATCATGAGAAATTTTTATTTTTTGTCAAATTTATCCTTTATATTGTTTGTTCTAGGATTAAGAGACGCTGAAATAGACAATATTAAAGAACTAATTAAGGTAGATTCATATGGATGTAGTTCTTGAGAGGGGATGAAGTTAGTTACTCTCCCCTGACTTTGTAATTCGCTCCTGGTAACTAATAAGATAGATAGTTAAATTACTCTTCTTATAAATATTTTCTTAATGGGTATATTTTCTACCGATATGATGATTAACCGAAAATGAAAGCTGGCTGAGAATTAAGGTTCTGCTTGGAGAAAGCTACTGTCCCTCGCAGAATTGCTTCAATTTTGTTGCTTTACCCAGGTTGGTAAGGACTGTGGATGGCGTAGCTATGTGGAAGGGGTGTTGCGAAGGGGATGACTATTTGTTTTTGCTTCTTTTCTTTTTTTGTGTGTGTGTGGTTGGGGGTGGTGGTGGATGCCGCAATGGCGGGTCAGGAATTTGGTGAAGGGTGTGCAAATTTTCTTTTTCAATTATGTTAAGGGTGTGCAAAATGAAATATGTACTCATAATAGCTAACATTTAACCTTTATAAACCATATAATTTTCTTGAGAAGGGTGTGCACCATACCACCCTTTGCCTAAGGTGGCTCCCCCCATGGGGTGTCTATAAAAATAATAGGCGTTGGATAAGGTGGTCATAATGTGTCACCTCTCGAGCTGGCTAAACATTAGTACATTGTAAATTCACTAACCTTAAATTGTGGAGTAACCTTCACATCTATTGAATCTCTTTGAAGTAGTTGCAGCCTAGGTCTTCCTCTTACATATACATCTCGAAAGTTGTTATGAGCTAACTGTATTCACCGTTTTAAGAAAATAGCAAGTAATTCCTCGTAACACATGTTGATTTGATGCCATTGACATGATCATCTGAGTCAAACTACTCAAGATATTCCTTATAATCTTTTACCTTTATAAATTGGTTTTCATGGTGTTGTTCACTTTGGTGTAGATATTGCCAAGTTGGGAATGCTGTAGCAGTTCCTGTTGGGCGAGCTCTCGGGTATGCACTTGGACTTGCCTATCAGAGGCTAGCTGGAAATGAGCCTCTTATTAAATTGCCACCAAATTTCTCATTCTTAACGCCTCCGATTGATGACATTGTTGTCTTGCAAAATTGAGTGCATATTTGTCGAATTTTTTCGCCATTGGCGATTTTGGAGCTACTATTGATCATTAGCAGATTATTGCCTTTTCTAGTATTAAACTGTTCCAACAAGATTAGGATTTGGGGTTTTAGTTGATTGACTGTATTGATCAATGAACTAGAATGACCTCTTATATGATCCTGTTTTCATACATTTTATATATTCTCCTTTCTGAACAGCTCAATTTTGGTGTTTGCATTCTCTAGTTTTTTGTTGGCACAATATATGAACAAACACTCAAACTTGATCCCAGATGGCAAGTAAACGCTCTAACTTTGAGTATGCATATCTAGACAGTCGTCAACTCGTTTCCATTGTGTCAATTGAACACTCCAATTTACAAAATGCTCATCTAGACACTTTATGTGCCACGTCAGCATATGATGTCTATGAAACACAGTGGAGACTAGTTAGAGTATTTAGTTGCCAATTGAGACAAAGTTGAGGTGTCTAGATGTGTACTGTCAAAGTTTGAGTGTTTGTTTATGTATTATGCTCTTTTTATTTGTTCATCCCAAGTTTCATGAATATATATACTACTATAGTCAAACCTCTCTGTATCGATGTCATTTGTCTAAATATATTTTGGGTTCTATAGTGAAATGTTGTTATAGAAAACATATAATATAACATAATATGAAAAATCGGTTTCAAAGAAACTTGGTTGTTCCAATGAAATGTTATTATTGAGAGTTTTTTACTATACTAATTTACATATAAATTTAATGTAGGAATAAAGTCTTGAAAATGCTGCTATTGTTGTAGAAAGCTCGAATACATATAAGGTTCATTTGCTTGCACCGTATGGAATTTTCTGGTTACAACTATGTATATTATAATATTTATCTATTGATTTGATGTAAACACCCGACGCGGATATGTTTTTTACTAAAACGTAGCATTGGAGGAGGCAACTTTTTCATAAGAGTTTGTGATCTTTTTTTCTATAAAAAGAAAAAATCAAAATATCTTTTAAAAAGTTAGTTCTTTTTTACCTAAATTGGTCATGGAAGGCTTATCTTTTTCTTCAATTGTACCATGGAGAAAATCAAGATTTTAGAGTAGGAGGGTGGATAGGTTATGTAACATAAGTTGTTATGCTTTCTTTACAAAATATAATTAAAGGGCAACTTATTGTGTGTGAGTTTGGTGCAAGTCACGGGTTCAAAGTTCAAATCTTGCCGCAAATAAAAACTAGGTATTTATGTCGAGAAGGGCCATTGGCCCTCAGGAATTCCTCGGTTATTATTTAAAAGAAAAAGTTTGACCTTGACCTAAGACTTGTTCCAACCGAAGTGCTCAGATACCCAATTTAGAGCTTATTTGGATTGACTTATTTTAGTTACTTTTAAGTACTTTTTTGGACCTACAAGCAGAATTTCTAGTCAGTTTTCAAAAATATACATGGCACTATATGAGGATCAAAACCTCATCTGGCCAGAAAGAAACATTTAAGGGACATCAAAAAGTGCGTTTAAGCACTTGTTTTTAAGTAAATATAACAAAAATAAGTCAAAAATCATAAGTTATAAGTCCATCCAAATAGGTTCTTGTACGTGCAACATCTGAAGTTTCATATAGCTGAACTTCAGAAATGCCTGACTTCATACACCGCATATGTCTGAAGCTATTCCAAAGTAGATAGACGTGCAAAAGATTTTTAAAAAGTGGATACAAGTTAAATAGGGATGTCTATATAGGGTCCCATTGAAATTTTTACCAACTAAACACCTCTGTTTTGGTAAAAACTACAGACAATAACTCAAAGTGATTAAGAAATCACAGCTTTTATCAGAAAAAGTGAAAGACCATAAGAATACAACATCAACAGTGTTTACAACAACTATGCAATACTTGGCTCCTTTTTAACTTTTCTCAGAGCTTAAGAAATTACACACTCAAAGGAGAGACTAAAGAATGAGAAAAAAAAATACAACAGCAAGTATAATTGTACATATCTTCAAAAAGTCAACTTCTGCAAAATTGACAACAGCAGTCATGATATGACCTACTCCGTCAATGTCTCGGGATCAAAGCTTGGTACAACAGCAGATGACAGTTCTATGTGACAAATGCGTGCAGCGCCTATAAGCGGCTCTGGCAACTCATCAGGGGTGTTGCCCTAACAGAAGATTTCCAGATACGTCAGTCATTTTGACACATATAAACAATGTATAACAATTTTTATACTATATTCTCGACTAAAAGATAACTATATGTAACTGTGTATAGTAGTCGGGATTACTATCCTAGAAAACGAGGCAAGTGTCCTGCTATAAAAGACGAAAATACACTTCCAGATTTGTTGTTGTTGTACTTGTATACAAGTCAGTGCAACATACCCAGTATAATCCCGTAAGTAGGGTTGAGAAGGATAGGATGTATAGATCCTGAGCTTAAAAGTAATGTAACCGAGGCAAGAAAGCAGGAAAGAAAAGGAGACAACAAAATAACAAATGTAAAAAACAAGTGAACCAGCAGATACTAATACACATTGGATAAAAAGAAACTACATGATACCTAAATCATACTAATAGAAGTATGACAACACTCGACGACCTACTAACTTTCTACCCTAATTCTCGACCTCTATACTTTTCTATCTAAGGTCACGTTGTCAGCCAGTATTGTTCAGAAACACACCAAAAATGTCCAATGATATGTATTTTCAGATTATCTGTCCATTTGCAATCAATTCAATATAAGATCTTATGAATGAAGGTCTCTATCCGCATACCTGAACAATGAAAGCCATGTCAACGACTAGTGTTGTAATTACGCCGATGACAAGCCCCATTACTCCATTTGCCACAGTGGAAGAACCAACATCAACATCAATCTACAGAATGTAAGCAACACAAGAATCAAATGTATGGCATTGTGTCACTATGTAGAGAACTGCTAAGCGTTAGACAAACTACGTTTTTATAATATTGAACCGAGCCGTGCTTGTATATATGGAGCGACATAGACAGTGAGGCTTCACATAGCTGACACCAACTTGCTCGGGATTGAGGTATAGTACTTGTTATATGTATTGTGTCTCTATGTGCTATTCTTGAAAGGAAATAGGATATGAGTCTTCACCTCCAAATACTTGGGACCGCGGATATAGTTGCAATCGACTGCTTTTCCCAGTAAACAGGGGGAACTTCCAACACTCTGACGCACAATCCACGAACCCTGCATGATACCAGAGAGTTACAGAAGGAAGACCCACGACGAAAAGATAAACATGCAAACAAGAAAATATCCATAAGAACTTAAAACACAGAAAGATCCTTCTTTAAAGGATTCATACAAAGATTGATCCAGGATTTGAAGTTTGTTAGTTCCTACAGTGACCTCAAGTTAATACTACAATAATAACTAAGTTCACGTAAACTCGTAACTGGCCTCTAGATCCGCCTCTGGGACCATATACCGTTCATGTATGCTCTGCTTCTTTCCATGTCTATGAGGTTTTCATTCAAAAAATGATAAAGATGTCCATCTTGCATTTGTTCATAGTACTACTGTCCATGGGTGGAGCTAGAGGCCACAACCCTCTTCTACGGAAAATTACATTGTATATATTGATAGTTGAATTCCCTTGAGTTCTTCGTATGCTTACCTCTTTATATTTTGAATCATCTTACTAAAAATCCTGACTCTGCCACTGCTAAAAGTCATATTCTTATTAACATTCTACAAACAGAAAGCGTTCTTTGAGATACCTTCGGCACTGATGGAATTAGTTTCATTCTACTATTCCTGAACTCATCATCTCCATCAACAAAACGTTGCAAGAGCGAACCAGGTATCAATTTTTTCATGACGAAATAGAAAATCATGCTGTAGTGTGTTGATCCAGGTACCTACAGAAAGACGAAAATGTTGTCTTACTTATTTCTTCCTGTAGGGATTGAAACATTTCGAATCAAAAGATTCGAAACAAGGGAGAAATAAACTTACTTGCAAATTTATAACCAAAGTAAAGAGTCCTTTTTCTGAAGCAACCTAAGAAATAAAAGAAGTATAAAGACAAGTGAAAAGACAACAAGCTAGAAACTAGTATTGATTCTGTCCCAAAAAGAATGACACTTTTTTAAATTTAGAAATAGTTTTATCTTTAAACTTTTCAGTTTACCCGTAATGAGATAATTATAGCCACGTCAAAGTTTATGATTTAATTTAGAACCACATGTTTCAAAGTCTTTCTTTCATTCTTAAATTTCGTGTTCAGTCAAAGACTGTCACATAAAACGGGAGTAGAGGGAGTAATACCCTAGGGTCGTTTGGTAAGGTGTATAAGAATAACACTGGATAAGGTGTGTTGCTAATGCCTGCATTAGTAATGCTGGTATCAGTTATGCTTGCATTAGTAATTCTGAGGTTATTTCTTATGCGTTGTTTGGTTTAGTATGTTAAAAATAACATCCATTGAATAATCTATTTTTAAAAATTATTTATTTATGAAAATAGCCTCCACAAATAAGATAGAAAGGATGTGGAAAATGTTTTGAGGGGCAATTATGTCTTTAACCATGTTAATGCATGCATTAACAACCATTGCATTACTAATACCATGGTTTTTTATGCGTTAGTTATACATAGCATAATACAAAATAGAGTGTATAACTAATGCTTGCATTAGTTATATATAGGTTGAAAAAGTTTACCAAACAAGGTATTAGTAACACATAAAGCTAATGCCTGCATTATTTTTCCTAATTCACTCTATCAAACGACCACTAAATGGTTTGACGTTCCCTTGAAACTACTTGAATGTTATTACTTTACCTGTGCTGCACAACCAGGGCGTCTGGCGACATGGTCCATTCGTTTAGTATCTTTGAACCAGTCGACCGCGACAAGATCCATGAGAGATTTACCAGCTTGAACCTTCGTGCACAATTTACAAAGTGCTATCAGACCAAATGACATAAACCATCCACTTAAAACCTATGTCTCTTGGACTCTCTAAAAATGCTTTGGAACTCGTGTTTAGATCCTCAAAACTGCACCACTTTTGCAGGATCAAACATGCATCTTATGACATTTTTGAAGAGTACGAGAAACATAGCTCTAAAACCAAGGACATATCAAAGAAACAAGTATACCTTTGTTTTGTCAGTGCAAAAATTCTTGCCACGGACTCTGAAGTTATTTCCATCAGATATTGTCCAGCAATCACGCCCATTATCACTGTCATCATGTCGGAGATTACCTGAAAAAGTGGACAAATCAATATGCTCCAGAGGTTCTTCTTCCAGGGCTGCATAAGTAAGAAAAGATTTTTCAGTAAAAGAAATCGCAAAAACACCAATAACAAAACACTAAGGTCCAACATCTACCAGTTTTAATCGTTTCATGATCAAGGTTGGGCGACGATACCTACACAAGTAGTCCAAGCACAAGTAGTCCAAGCATGCTCAGAAGAAGATGATGAAAATAACATGAAAAAAAAATATATATATATATATATATAACATGAAAATGTATATATATACCTCTTGATCAGTGACTTGAAAGTCTTCGTCCTCATCAGAGTACTCGTCCATCATCGATACTGCATTTCTATTTGCAGCACGTATTTGGTCTAAAGATGGAGTACGATGATGAGACAGTTTTTGGCTCTTCTTGGAGGAGATAGATGGCGAAGCCATATTAACCATAACTGGAATTCTCGGAGCAGCTGCCCTCTCATCAGTTTGAGAAAAGTATTCACGAAGTCCTAACGTAGGATTTTGTAAACATAAGTTCCACATTGAGAATCAATCGATGAATCATCTTAAAATAAAGCATTAGGTTGGGAATTCGAGTCACTAAGTGGACAAATATATTACAAGATCAAACCAAAAAAGTGACCTTATTAACTTAGTTAATGATAAAAAAGGGACCTTGAGCCTAACTCAACCCCAAAAGCTAGTTAATGAGACAGTCGAATTTGAACTCAGCAACCCTGCATGCCCAGGACCATACATATGGAGCGTGGACATTATAAAATGTGGGCCCAACATTGAGTAAACAATGAATTTGATTGGGTTCTAATACCATGATAAAATGTATGACCGTCATCTAAACACTTAGGTTGTTAGAAAGAGCGTACTTTTATTTACTTAATTATATTCTCAACCGTTACTATCTTTCGCTCCTTGCTTTGCTATTTGTCACTTTAACAGAAAACAGGACCAAATAACTACAAACGGTATGACACAACAAGCTTGACGAGTGTTTTATGAGGAATGTAACTTTAAGCTTAACATAAGAGGAAGCATACCAGCAACACTATTCAACATCTGAAACAGACAATGCTGCTGAAACGACGCAATGAATCCCACACCCCACCCTTTCAAATCTATCTGCATAAGTTGCTGCACTTGAGTTCTTGGCCTCCCATTACGCGGTTTGAGGGGTGAAATATTGAATCCACCACCTGTGCCACATACGTAAAAGATCGATTAGTTTGTGCAAATATAAAATGCAATTCTGTAAAAAAGACATAAAAGAAAAACAGAAGTTACTCTCGATATGAGCTCGAACATATCCAGCTAGCGGACCACAATTCTTATGCTCCCTAGAACGAAACAACACAACTGCAACCACAATATGATAGAAACCAAGTAGAGTTTTAATTAGATTATTTCAACGAGAATAAAACATGAATTTGTGGTTAATTTACCGTAACTTCCATCATCATTTCGTCGCCAATATCGTACATAACAAAGATCACGAGGCCAAATAAACCTGCATTTAGGTACAAAACAGTTTTCAGATTAACATTTAGGCATTTACAGCAAAGGAAGTTTGTGAGCTAGGAAAAAATTATTACCTCGGAAACCAGTCGAGTTGAAGTCTGTGATAGAGTATTGCCGTGTGTCCATCTACCTCCTCAACCAAACTACCATATTGGAAGCTACAATCCCACCTGTTACGCCAACAAAAGAAAGTTTCTCGTGCAGTCAAACCATTGTGATGGAAAGGTAAAGATACTACAGTCAGGGACGGAGCTACAGGGGCAGAAGGATACTCAAAACGTGTTCCATCCATGCTCATCACGAGCTCAAATATTTCTTCACAAGTAGCCTCCACGACGCCAACTGCCTTCATAGCTCTACTACAGCCTTTTGGCTACAGGTACAACGAGAAAATTCATCACTCGAAATAGCCTGAAGCAACCTACTTCTCTAAATTAAACTAAACTTATAACAGAAAAGCTATGTTGCCCGCACTCTTCAAAAATGCTGTAGGGAATGTGTCGGATCATCAAAAAGCTATGTATTTTTCTGGAGGATCCGACAGCATTTTTGGGGAGTCCGAGCAACATAGCAGAAAAGAGCATAGGAATGAGCTCATACTAGTAAATCAACATGGAGAAGCTCCTCAAAAATGCGAAGCCCTGCAGCCAACCGTTTAATAGAGAAATGTCATCAATACTAGTCCAAGAAAATGTCCCTAATCGCAGAGGAATTAGACTGACCATTTTGGCAGTAAAGTAAGCGCCTATACTTTGGGTTTGCCAAATCTGATTCTGATTCTTTTGTCCAATCGACCACGGACTCAGGAGGAGCTACCACTAAAGAGAAACAATAAGGACAACTTGCAAACATGTATAAAGTACAACAAAATAAGCACAATGCAAATTAGCAAACCATTTCCCATTGGTGCTCCTCGCATCACGTTTGGTTGAGATTCGTCTTCATCCTCAGCAGCACTGAACCTACAAGATAGGAAGAAAGGAAAATAAACAGTACATTTGTGAAAGCTGGTGTAGCCAAGTCCAATAGCTACAAAAAGTTCTCTGCACTTCTACTATGAAACTTAAACAGTAAGGATTCATATTGCGAACTCCAACTTGCTTGGTACTTGAGGCGTAATTATTGTTGTAATACATTAATAAAAAATTCAAAAAAGGGCAGAACAGAACCAAATAAGGCAATGCACTACTTTTTCTACATTTCAAGTAGAACATATTTACTCTCTGCTATAGTGTGCAGTCAAAAAGCTACAATACTTACGGGCTTTCCTGATCTGAAGCGGTCCTCCCAGTACTCTCCGTCCCAGATTTGAAATCATTATATTTGTTACGGTTACCACCTTGTGACTCTTGATGCTGCACAGCATAGCATGCAATATTTTACTATCTCCATCGGTGTCTAGGTACAAGGAGGGAAGAAGAGAACAACAACAATAGAGCCAGTGTAATCCCACAAATGGGGTCTGGGGAGGATAGAGTGTATGCAGGCCTTACCTCTACCTCATAGAAATAGAGAGGCTGTTTCCGATAGGGAAAAAAGAGAATAACAAGGAGTATATTTATCACACAGAAGGGGGCAAAAATACCTGATCAATCACGGATTCAATTTTTTCTTTCCAAATTAACGCTTCTTGAATGTTGAAAGCTGCCATCTGGAAGAACATTCTGATTAACACGAATAATTTCTCTCTCACACAAAAACAGAAGCTCAGAAGCAGCCAGCAAAACACATTCGCAAGTGGCAAATTCAGGATTTTCACCAAGGAGATTTCAAAAATATAAAGAATAAACACACGAAGAAAAATCTAAGTCGATTCAACATCCACTATATATATATATACAGTGTAATTTTCAGTTGAAAGGTTTTCGGCCCCACTAGCTCCGCCCCTTAGCAGCAACAAGCAACCAGAATTTTCTCACCAAACACTAAATGTTTGCCAAAATGATATATCCAAATTTGAACAAAACTTGAACTTGTTGAAAATTTGCAGTTACATATTTAAACATCTTCCAGAAAACTATACGGTAGTGCCTCTCGTGTCAATAGTTAGGCGTACATCTATCTATCTTCTTTGTTTTCATTTTTCTTTATACATGGTAAGGTATATCGATTTGATGGTGATATTAAACCTCCAGACAAGAAGATTGTGTACCGTGATTTGATCATACTTCTCTTTCATATTATAGACCGATAGGACGTAAACCATCTGCAAATTGCAAAGAGTACATAACAATCAATTTCTCAAGAGAGTAAAATTATGTTACATTGAATATTAGCCCCTCAATACACCAAAAATCAGATTACCAAGGAACTATTGGTCACTTTTTTTTTTTCCTCTTTATACAGTCAGACCTCTCTGTAACGATATTTCACTATAACGGTTAACTTTATTCATGTTATGTTATATTTTATATTCTCTGTAACAGCATCTCGCTATAGCAGCAAAAAAGTATTCAAACAAACGACGTTGTTATACATGTCCTGATCCAACAGTAGTAGCTAAGTTTGCATTAATTGAATGTCATTTTTTATCAGAGAAAGTTTCTATTTACTGATAGGATTTATCAGATATCAACAATAAGAACAACTCACCTGTCCATGATGTGTCTTCAAGCCTCGATCCTCCACTCGAAAATTACCATCAATTTCAAGAGTCTTGATAGGAGTCTTAACAGTTAATTGTAACATATCATAAAATCATTTTTCAAGTTTTGAAGTAGGTTGGCAAAACAAGTTGAAATGCATGTAAACTTTGAACTCACCACGTTGCCTTGAGGCTTCGTCTTGAAGTAGGCCAACAAACGAGTCTCCAGAACGAAATAACGCATGTGAAGGAACGATTTTCCTATCTTCCTCCTCCCATACCTCACCATCCATCCTTCGTGCACCACCTTCGACATGGTTCCTACCTTTTTTCCTTCGTTCGTCTCTAATAATATGCTATGTTGATCCTCACAATTCACCTACTATACTGCACCAATACAAACACATACATACAAGTTTCTTTTTTATCAAGGTGAGGTATACAAAAAAACAGAGAACCTCTTGAAGATATACGAAAAAACACCCAATTATCTGAAAGAAAACTTTTGAATCTTGTGGTCTTAACCTAAAGATATGTAGAATGTACCAAAATATTATTTAATCTTGTGTTTATAAACATATAAACATGTCACGTGGAAAGTTGAAATTAAAGAGTTGTCAAAAAGGGAAAGAGATATTGTTTTAGAAAAGGACTAAAAAGAAAAGTAAGACAAACAAATTGACACATAGAGGGTATAATTCTATATGAAAGACACCCAATCTTCTATACAGACAATAACACCATGAGCTCATAGGAAAAACATTAAAAACACACGCGATGCTATTAATACTTCATATATGTACATAATTTTTCTAAAAAACCGCTTTAAAAGCTCTCTTATTTCTCTCCATTCATATTATTAGATACCACTATACATTACCTTTTTAGAAAATCCAAAAAAAAAACTCAAAGTGTTGACGAACAATACACAACTATATCCATTATATTTCAAGTAATTCAAATGCCAAATGAAAGAAAACTCGAATCTTTCATACATGTCCTTGATTATTAATTAAAAACATTAGGCTATTAATTCTTCATATGTAAAAAAAATAATAATTAAACTCTCGTTTGCTTCAATATCTCTTATAGTTCTCTCCCTCCATACATTATCTTTTAAGAAAATCATTCAAGAAAAAGCTCAGAGTAAAAATTAAATACTTACTCGAATAACATTACTACGCGATGATATCCATTATATTTTCATCAGTAATGCAAATTACGCCAAAAACGAAAGAAAACTTCAAATCTTCCATACATGTCCTTCCTCGTACGAGCTCAGAAGAACGTAACGTAACCACACATGCATGCATGTGTGAAATATAATAAATATGTATGTATAGGTAATGAGAAGGAGAAGGTGTGAAGTAGAAACATTTGTGCCATCAAATTACCGGGAAAATGGTTGGTGAATAATATGAGTGAAACTATGGCCACTAGATTCAATAACAAGTTTGTTAAAAAAAAATCAATTTTCCAAAAATCCTTTTCCTAAAAAAAAAAAATCTTGCTTTTCTTCTTTAACAAAGTTACTACTCCATCCGTTTTAATTTGTTTGGTTGGTTTTGACTTGGCACGAAGTTTAAAAAAGTAAAGAAGATTTTTAAATTTTATAATCTTAAACTAAAGATGCGTAGGATGTATCAAAATACATTTTAATCTTATGATCTTAAACACGTCATGTGGAAAGTTAAAATTAAAGAGTTGTCAAAGGGGGAAAAAACACATTCTTTTTTAAACGGATTAAAAAAAAAATAAGACGAATAAATTGAAACGGAAGGAGTACAAATTTTATTATTTTTTAGGCTATATATGCACCCATATTTTCCTTTTGTTTTTTCATGTATTCGCGGACGTGACTCTTAAATTACACGTGTCAACTTACCAAGAGTGGAGGTGGGTGCTAAGTTCGTGACAAATAAGGGGTTTCTTACTTATTTTTTTTGTGTTCGGTACGTAAGTAAAAAATATTATCCTAAAAACATTTATATATAATCTAGACAAATACTACGGGAGAGGAGATTGGG
>JACEIK010000192.1:145714-164621 GCA_018107945.1 Datura stramonium | reverse complement strand
AAATAACCACTAAAAATAAAATAAATATTTTAAAATTAAATATTACTAAATACAAAATATATTAATTTTTTAAAATGACTAAAAAAATGTGTCACATCATATATGTTTTGTGGGGTTCACATTTAATCATTTGGGCCCACATCTCTAATTGAGTCTGGGCTATTTTTGGTATTGAGTATAAAATAGAATGAAAACTTTTGGGCTACTTGGGGAGTGTGGGGAGAACCATTGGATGTGTTTGATCCCAAGAGAGGCCCAAAGATCAATAAAGGCTTTTATTTGTGGGCACTATGATATCAATAAAAAATTGACTTATTTTAGCCTACATCTAAGCCCAGTCCTTTTTTTATTTTATTTTTTCATAAATTATTTTGAATGAGTCATAATCATGATATTTCTTGGATCATGTGTATGATTTTTAAATTGGTCCCGTAATGTTCCAGCTTTAGTTTTTCTTCTGATTTTTCATCATCATTCAATTCCTTTTTCTCCGTCTTAATTTATTCATATTTTTTTCTTAATCATATATTTAATATGGAGAAAATGTTTTATCAAAAATTACTTTTAAAATTTTTTATATTTAATTAGCTTAAATATTTTAAAAAAAATAATTTTTCAAATAAATTTATTTTTCTCCAATTTTAAAAAAATAACTTTCCTATTAAAAAATAAAAAGATATTTTCTTTCAACATTTTTCGGGTCTCCGGGTTGAGTCTTCGGATTAAGGTTGGGTCTTGGGGTCTCGAGATCAGATCTCGGATTGAGTCTTAGATCGGGATCAGGGTGGGGTCTTGGCTCGATGTCAGGCTGGGGGCAGGTCATGGATCCGCAGTAATAGTATTTGTCTTGATTATACCTAAATATTTTCAGACAATATTTTCTCCTTACTAATCGAAAACCAGAAAATAAGTAAGAAAATCGCTTATTTTTAAAAAAAGATATTTTCTAATATTTTTCTTCATACCGAATACACTCTTAATCTGTCCCAAAAAAATATAATCTTTCTATAATTTAAAATAACTTAACTCTGAATATTTATTCTTACCCCTTAATAAAATAATTTATAACCACGTAAATAAAACAAAACAGTCATCATTAACTAAAAAGCACAAATAAGTTTGGTGACAAATTAAAAAACAAATTGTAAGTTGATTACCTGGACCTGAGGGTTAAATATAAGTGGTGATTGTGTTTTCGAGATGATGTAGACAAAGCATAGTGACACTTGTGATGGTCTAAATCAAAAAGAGCTTGATAGCAGCACATGCTACATTCTTCTTCTTTTTTCCTCTTTTAATAACAAATAGTGTTCGAGTCAGTTTGCACGCACGAGATATGTAATATTTCATTAGATATTTGTTATATTTTATAAGATATTGAATAACTTTATTTACTAAAATTAGACATACGGAAAGCATCAGTAAGAATTTTACTTTAGTATCCCATAATTTTCATTGACCATTAGTCCACTAAAGGACGGAGATAGAGTGCTAGTTATAAATTCGGTAGAACTTAATAGCTTTGTTTAATATTTTATATTTGTATTTAAAAATCTACTTAATATGTTTAAATAATTCATCCATAAACTCAAAATTCTAAATCCACCTTGCTGCGCTTTTATCTCTTTTATACAAATCAAGAACTTATATTCTTTTCCTTTTTTAAAAAAATTCCGAGTTAAAAGTTGTGGATGGTCTCTTATGTTTGAGTGTTGGTCCAAAATAGTCTTTGATGGATAAAATTCGGTATATTTGATGAAGACCGAAAGTGTTAATTTTTTGACAAATTTGAAGGACTAAAATTATTCAGTGCATACTTAAAGAGATTATTTTAAACCTAATATCAAATGTAAGGGACCATTTTTGTCATTTTCTCCAGAGTAGTACACAGCACAACATTGTATAAATCTGCCTATATTCTTTTCCTATCAACAGAGATTTTAGTTAAGATTACAATCATCTTTTATGTCATGTCTGATTTAGCCCATCATGAGATAGTTGATTGAGTTATTCTTTAGCTTCTCTTTTTTTTTTTTTTTTGGTCAAGTCAATGTATTGTAATCTTTGATATCACAAAATCCAAAGTAGGGGAGATTCTGAGAAAAAAGACAATATGCATTGTCTGGAAAAGACTAGTCCAAGTTTCTTTTACCTGACCCACCATTGAATTCTTGTCCCTTTGATCCACTGTTCTCCAGCCTTCTGCTTACTCAATTTGCACACTTTCAATTATTAAATTGATCAGCAAGCACCCAGTGGAGTTAACTTGTGAAAGTAGGTGACTTTATGTGTTTGTAAGGACAACCAATCAATAATGTCACTGCTTTTGGACCAATCAGGTTTCACCTCTTTTTCTAACGTTAGTGTCCGGCCAACTTGTGCATACCTCATCTGTTCCGCGGATAACGCAGAAAAAGAATGTTTAGACAAATGGAAAAATACACCTAGTACTTTTGTCTTCATTGGTATTTCAACCCGTATTCGTACCTCTTTTTTCTTTTATATTTTCTTTTGCATAGCCAATCTATCTTTTGCTAGTCTCTCTTATTTTTTTAATACCTTCCCCTAAATTATTCTGTTCTTGACTATGGGTAATCAGTGAAATCTTTTCCTAATATTGGAAAGTTTAATATCAAAGGGGTTCTTTCGTCTTAAAACCTGAATAATTTTCATAAAATGGTTCTTTCGATTATTAGTCGGAAGGAGACACTTGTATTCAAATTTGACCATATGAGTTAATTTGCACATACCTCAACTAAAAGCGTGATAGTTTCTTATATATATGCAAGACATACCAATAGCTGAACTGCTTGCTAATCTTGCAGCATTAATGGCTGTTGTGGAAAGCAAACACAGTTCATTTGCTATGGACTTAAATCACCTGAACATTTCAATATGTAATTCAATTGTTGAACCAACATTAAATTGTCTTAGTAGTCTTTTCTTCAAAATTAGAATTTTGAGGTAGGACTTCCTCTTGTGAATAGGGAAATCATTTTGGATGTCTTTTCTTCAAATTTAGTGGTTAAATTTTAGCAAATATGGCTTCTGAACTCTGCTGCTAAAATTTTGGACCGTGCTCCTTTTAAGCTAAGGTATTTCTGTTATCATCGAGAAACGTGGTGAAATGGTTCAAACCGGTTCATCCTTAACTGCAGATCTCAGGTCTGAACATTTGGAATGAACAAACTGTTAAGATTACTTCCTCCTTTAGTGGCATAATTAGTCATGGTTAATGAGTTCGAATACCGAATGCACAAAGCAAAAAAATAAGTTATATATGTTGATCTTCTAACAAAGCATTCATCTCTCACTTTGTACTTCTTGTAAAACTTATGGATGTACAAATTTGCAGATCAAGGATATTGCATTAAAGGTCTCTGGCAAAAGCAGTAAGTCCAGTACACCAACTAGCAGTTACAGGAGAGGACACAGACCATATCCTGATTTTGAAACAATTTCTGAGGAAGTTCCATATCAACCAGGAAGTTCAAGTTCTACTACAGCTTGGGATTTTACAAGTACCCGTCATCATCGAACTCCTCGAGCAGATCCAAGATTTGCCGGAGGATATAGTGGTGATGAAGAAAAGAGAGAATCTGTCTACTCCCAGTCAGGTGATATGGTGCTGCCAGATGAGGAGGGGCCAAAAGAGTGGATAGCTCAGGTGGAGCCTGGTGTTCAGATTACTTTTGTCTCTCTTCCAACTGGTGGAAATGATCTCAAACGAATTCGATTTAGGTATATATCAAGAACCTTTCTATCTTGAAACTTGATTATGGGAAATATTCCACTTCTTGTCTTTTATAATTGAACTTTCTTTAGAATTTTCATCTTTCACACCCTTCAAAATATAGGCATGAGTATGACCATCAACAGTCCCTTCCATTCATCAATGAGTATTCAGTTCTTTCTTCAATGTAGAATCCAAAGCACATCAGTTCTTTTACTATTTTAGAAAGTAGGGATTTGAGTCATCATGAATCATTTGATACCGTATTCATTATATATATGTATATATGTTTATACTTCTATTCATTCTTGTTCTTTCTGAAGTTTTTCTGTAAAGATTCCTCTACCAACACATTTAACTCCGTAAGTTAGTCCAAAGTCTTAGTGAGTACATGTTACATGGACCCGAGAACAGGTACATATCTGATAGGGATGTGCAAGAGTCATACATACACATAATTTTTGCTAATTTTAGTGAAGTATGATAATTGTGCACGAAATACCCTTATCTTATGTTACATATCGACATTTTGTCAAAGCAAACGAAAGATAATGTGCCATAGAATGGTTTTCTTTTGTTCTGCTAATTTCTTGCATGTTTACTGTAATATTATTCTTTTTTTTCAAATTTATGAATAAGGTAACATTGATGAGTATATATGTTATCCGAGTTACTAGCCTAGTTGATTGAATGTGTGTACATGGCATGTAGCTTTCCAACTATTGCAAAAAAAGTTTACTGACATTAGTTTCACATGTTAACTTGAAGTCGGGACATGTTCGATAAATGGCAAGCTCAAAGATGGTGGGGTGAGAACTTTGACAGAATTATGGAGCTCTACAATGTCCAGAAATTTAATCAGCAAGCTATGGACACTCCTGGGCGGTCTGAGCTTGGAGTAAGAACGCTGCGCCTTTTATTTATATTTTATATGTGTCGAACTCATCTCCAACTTGCTGCTGCTTTGATATACATCACCTATTAAACTTCTGAAAATATTAGCTCAACTGGTACTCATGAACTATTTCAAGTTACCACTGCAGATTCTGCTTTTCTAGTACAAATATTTCATTGTCTTCTAGTTGATAAATTCTATTTGTCGTTGCATCAAACTCTACAGCAGGAATTCCCGAGTTGGGGGCAACTTTTCTGTTTCAGTTTCCCCTTTTTCATTAGATCTTGATTTTCTAGTCTCTATTCAAAAGTAAATGGCTAGCGCCAGTACAACTTGGATCGAAGAGTGGAATGAATTTATACTTCACTCTTGAAGTTCTATTGAGAAATTCAACAGTTCCAACAAAGTAATCAGTTTAAAGGACTCAAAAACCAGTTTGAATGAAACAATTTCTTATGGTAACAACTTGAGAGTGACTTCATTTGTACCCTAGGCTCAAAGCACCTAGTTAAACTCTAAGCACAGTTTCAGGTACTCAAATTTTTCAAGATTATGATCCCTTGCAGAAGTAGAAGTACCTCCAGTTTTTCCTAACGCATCTTATTATGAATCATGCCAATTCTTTTATACTTTTGTAAAAGAACCTCATATGTACTAAGCATTAGCTTTCACAGAGATTTTGAATTTCATGTTTCTTTCTTTTTTCTGCAGAGAGATTCTAATTATTCAAGGCTTGGATCACCTAGGGAAAGCAAAGAATGGACTCAGAGAAATTATAGACCATCCAGCAGTAGCCAATATAACTATGGAGGATCCAGTTCTTATGCCCCCGGCTTTCCAAAGGGTGATATGGATCCATCAAGGATGACAACTGACTCCAGAGACGATGCTTCAGTTTCCATGAGCATTGCTGGTGATGGGGAATCAGAATGGATAGCAGAAGATGAGCCTGGGGTATATATAACCATCAGACAACTAGCTGATGGTACTAGAGAGCTACGGCGTGTAAGATTCAGGTAACCCATATTTCTAGATTCTTTTCTAGTTCCCTAGTTAGTGTGATTACTTCAGGCCTGATGTTTTCTGGGAGTCGTTTTAGTCTTGTCAGAAAAACCGGACTTAGACGGGTTTATAAGGAGTGACATGGACAGTGATTCATACAGCCGACCCTTACTGGCTTGAGATTGAAGCATGCTTGTTGTTGTTGTTTTATAGTTCCTTGTTCTATCATGCTAGATAGTTAAGTTGACAAGAGATGGACATTGAAAAGATGGTGTAATGGGTTGAGAATCATGGGTTTTCAAGTTCAAATTCTCACGGAGACAATAACACTAGATGAGCTCTTTCCATCTTCAAGCCTTAGTAAATAGAATTACTCAGTATATGTGCTAGTGGGAGGTAGCAAGTACCCGTGGAATTAGTCGAGGTGCAAGCAAGCTGGTCGTGATACCACAGTTATTTAAAAAAAATGATGTAGACATTCAATTGACACTACTCCTTTGGCTAACTAATAAAGATGTGCTTCAAGTAAAAGATCACAAAGATTAGAAGGAAATGTTCTTCTAATACAGAGAAATTAGTAGTCATCTCTTCTTATACTTGCTCTCTTTTGCACCTACACTGACATCTCAATCAAGAATCATAATAAGGAACAAGAAGTTATGAGCGCGAATCGAACAAGTTTTTGGAGTTCTCATTAGACATTTCAAAATTTTACTGGAACTTAGAACCTTGAATGCTAATGGTACTCGCGTAAAATGGCTTCTTCTAACTTCTCTTTCGTCTATGCAGCCGTGAAAAATTTGGGGAGGTGAACGCGAAGCAATGGTGGGAACAGAACAGGGATAGAATACAAGATCAGTACCTCTAAAGCATGTTTTTCCCCCATACTATCAAGGTATTCCCTGGGAAATACATTTGAGATTCAACTTTCGATTCACTCATGAGATCAGCGCGGCTCTATATATCCCTTATCAGTGTATGAACATCTATCTCTCGAGCATGCTTCTTCAAAGTGATTTAACTTAAACTCACCTTCCATGATATCATCCGGCGATTCGAGCACCATTCTTGGCAGTAAAAGAGATTACACCAGACTCATATTGAAGTATATAGTTGTTGTTTTTTCAGTTGGAATGGCTTCATTCTACAGAGAAAGCTCCTGGTCACTTTTTTCTTTTGTCATGGCCTTTTTTTTTATCTCTAATTATACCTGATTTTTTTTTCTTTTTGCAAATTCTTTTTTTGGGCTTTATTCTGCCTTAAGTTTTTGGTTGAATGGCTTGGTGGATCTCCTAGCTTTTTTATTTAGTTGTTTCTTTTAGTTGTTTTCTTTGTAACACAAACTTTCTAGTAAAGGAAATGAAATCAAAAGCTCATGATGCCTTAAAACCTTGTATTTGGTTTGACATATTAAAATCTCTAGATTACACAATCACTAATCTTTTTTTTTATAGACATAGTACATAAATAGACGCTTAAATTTAATCTCAACTAGCAGGTAGGCTCTTCAACTTTGAGAGTGCACGTCTAGACACCACACTGGTCTTAACTAACAACTAGACACTCAAGCTTGTCCCCAGCCTGTCTCGTGGAACACTCAGTGGTGACGTAACGGACATAAATTTTGGAGGCGTCCAAAGAATCATTTGTAAATAGGAGTGTTCAACTGAAACAACAAAGACGAATTTAAGTGTTTAAATGCTTATACCCAAAATTAGAGTGTTTACTCATCAGCTCAGGTCAAATTTGAATATTTATTTATGTATATTATCGGTTGTTATCTAAGCATACATGTCTAGTAAACAATTTTGGCAAAACAGTGTCCCCTTGGCTGACATTCCTAAACTATACTAAAACTTGCAATAATTCCTTAAATTATCACATTTTATTTCGGATTAAATTTACCGAATATGACTGAGTATTAGCTAAAATCAAAATAAAACTTATACCAAAATCATGGAGATTGTACTATCTCATAGTAAAAGATGGAATTATCTATCTTATTCTAGAGGAGGATTATAATCCTCGGATAACTTATTTTAATAGACCAAACGATCCTTTAAAAGTAAAAAATATTTTTGCAAGGTATCCATTTTAAGTGTATTTCCACCCAGCTTTCTCCACATCTAACCTTTTCTTTTTAGTAGTTGTATGCTCTGATTAACCCATACAACAACAAATAACATACAGAGTGTAATCCCACAAATGAAATCTGAAAAGAGTAAAATGTACATAGACCTTACCCTTAACTTTATAGGGTAAAGAAGTTTCCGATAGACCCTCTGAGTAACCTATATGTAGAGTAATTCATTGAAAGACATTAATCTGTAAATCAGATGAAGGCATAACACAGGAAACAGTGCATATGCTGATTATTAAATCAAATCACAGCCCGAATAGTGTCACCAACGCACATTGGAAAAGACTAAATCTTACAAAACTCATCTGTCAAAATTATTCCAAACACCATCACACCATTTATTTATAGCAAATACTAGTCAGCTATTTCAAACACAACCACAACATTTACTTAACGAGTACCATCATTTTACTGTGTAACCGAAAGGAAACAAACTGGCAACGTACGTAACCGCTACTCACCAAACACGCACACAACAATATTACTAGAACACCATCATAACAAGCCATCCATCACACTCCAGATACCGACGTTTTATTCACCCAGCGACTTTCCTTGAATAGCTTCTTCCAGGCAGAATATCTTGAGATCGTCCCAGGAACAAGTCATGCTGCCCATGTAACCCTCCAGCCTTCATAGGTTGAGGGAATGGCTGTTTTATAGATGCTCTACCAGAGCCGATGGTCATGTTGGCAAGCTTCTCAGCAGCATCAGAGACACGAGTCTTCACTGCAGAACCAACCACTGCCACATAAGACTGTCATTAGAAACCAATACAAAAGTCGCACCGAAAGTACATTTATCCACATAAAAGGCAAAAACAGAAACGCAATACTAGAACATTAAAAAGCTCAAGAGTTGAAACTCACCAGGGGCATTCCTTGCAGGAGGACGATATTTCGCTGGTTGTTGTTTAGTAGACCCTTTCAGGGATTTATCATTCCTAGTTGCATCCTGGATGACAACAATTTAGGCAATAATTAGGTGAAGCACGACACTGATAATACACTGGTATTCTTTTTGATAAGTAAAGTCTTGCTGATATACACTGATATAATTCAAAGTTCTCCTAGGCAACATACCTGATAATTCATTTGCAACTTCCTTTGGACACCTGTTACACAGAGATTAAATAGAAAAAACCATATATACATTAGAACAAAGAAAATAAACCATTTGTATAAATATGATTGGAACATGGTTCTTCCATGTCTGGAACAGGAACAGAAGGTGTTGTTTTTAAAAGCTCTTCAGGGAGACTAATAGCTCCCATAATTCTTCAGATTTCTGTTAAATATTCATATATATTACCTGGGCTAAATTGCGACTTGACAGGAGAGAAGTTGCTACTAGGCTTTGGGTTGGTTAAAGTGCTAGAAGACCACCTGTTGGTTTTTTGATCTAAGGAACCCTTCATTCCAGCTGCAACCACCAAAGATTTGATAAGTACTTCATAAACATAAAATTTTATTACTTCCAAGGAGGGCTTCAACAATTATAAAAACAAACCAGATGGAGGCGTCCTAGCAACAGCAGCCTTAGAGCGTAATGATGGAGGTACATAAAAACAACTCTGCCATATCATAAAAGATATCATTTCCATTAAATCTAAACAAGAGAATTAATATTGAGAACACGAAACAAGTGGAACAAGTTTTCCACCTGGAAGAAACGGTGCTGAAGAACTTCGACTGCTGTTGGCCTCTTGCAAGGATCCCACGAACAAAGTGACTGCAGGAAACAAGAAAAAATGAAATGCCAAGTAACATAAGCTCCATTCTTCTCTTAACTTCCATATTGCCAACATCAAGAAGAGAAATGTACATAAAAAAGGAGGGTTTTCTCTTTTTTTACAGTAAAGATGTATCAAACAAATTCTAAAGATAAATGAAATTGCTTTATCAAGTTCTTACAGTGATTAGGTTAATTGCATCCTCACTGGCAGATGGGAGTAATACAGCCAGGTCTACACCAGGGATCTGCCATATCAAACCATAAAGGAAGGTCGTCAAACAAATTTAACCAAAAGCAAGGGTATCGCCAATAAATCAAACATCCTAATTTCTACCATAGAATCTACTAGTTCAATTACTTGTGAAAAAAAAGGAAAAACAAAGAGCTCTTAGGAGTAAAAAAACGAATCTGCATGATGGGGAGAGGATGTGTGAAGAAAAACCTTCAGAGATTAAGATTTATATCAGTTAATGAAAACAACAAAACCTTTCTAGATCCCATTATTTATCATAAATAAGGAAAACACATTGGACCTGTGGAAACTGGTAGTTGATAGCACCAGCAAGTTCATGCCCATGAGCCCATTCACTCTTTGATGGAGTACCTATCACACTGCATATTTTGTAAATCTCATCCGCTTCACTGCACCATAAATGAGAGACAATTTTCAGAAACGGAAAAAATATGGCAAAACGATGATTTTCCAAACCCCAAATACCCGTTATGAAAGTAAATTTCTAAGAAGTTAAAAGCAGTACAGAACTGATACAGGAGAGGAATATTACAACCCCAAACCTTCCCAACTCTGCCAACCACCCCTATATAGAAATACCGATGCACGTCTTAAACTGAAATTCAACTGTAGTCCATAAATATAGAAGAAAATGCATTAACAAAGGAAAAAGCATCAGAAAGGTGAAAGCGCACCTTGAACCAGGGAATAGAGGACGAAGAGTTAACAACTCAGCCATTATTGCACCCATTGCCCACATATCTGGATTCAAGAGAGGCAATCAATATAAAGAGAGTGAAAGCAATATATTGCCCAACAAGGGGGAAAGAGCAAAAGACTTTCAACTAGATACTTATAGTTTCATACTCACCGACAGCAGGACCATATATTGGTGATTGTAGAAGAACTTCAGGGGCACGATACCTGCAGTTCCACATGATAGCCATCAGAAGAAGGAAAAAAGAGAAGATCACCCCGGTAAATTTCTCCAAAAAGATAAAACAGCACACGAATGCACTGACCAGCGTGTTGAGACATATTCCGTATAAGGGGGCTGAGAATTGATCTCCCGAGCAAGACCGAAATCAGCAATTTTTATTGTATCTTTTGAAGCCAACAAGTTCTCTGTACAGAAATCAGAAGTAGATGTAAATACTTGTCAAATCAGAATCCAGAAAAACGTTTAAAAAAAAAAAAAAAAAAAAAGGGGCAGTCTGATGAAATTCCATAATATGCAGAGTCATGGACTTGAAGTCAGATCCGAAATAAGAAAAAAGAGTTTGAATTTCAACCATGCAGGGAAATGCAAAAGGGGGAAAAAGCACAGCTTTGGAAATGTTAGTGTTCCGGCTTTAGTCTTCAACATCAAAATAGAAATGATATCCACTATCCAGTTTACTTTAACCCTACAATTTCATGAATGACAAGATTCTCACAGAAGCTGCAGTCAAATTAAGACAAAGGAATCGGCCATGATCACCTGGCTTAAGGTCGCGATGAAAATATCCACGTTGATGCATGTATGCAAGACCTTGAAATATTTGGAAGCACCAATTTCTCACTTCAGATTCTAAGAAAAGCTTAGGCCTATCCTTCATAAGGTGATATAAGTTGCACTCCTGAGAATAGTCCACAAGGAAATAGATAAGTAGATATAACTAATACATAGAAAATGTAGATTGTCAAGCACCACCACGTACCATGTATTCGAACACAAAGTACAAAATGTCATTCTCCCTAATCACTTCTTTAAGCTTAACGATATTCGGATGGTTCATTTTCCTCAGCGACTGCAAAAGAATTAACTATCAGTTGAAATTCTGAAGAGGAAAATGCAAGGTATCCATATTAAGGCAGAATATCATTTTACCTTGACTTCTCTCAAATTGATGCATTCTTCCCATGAATAATACTTCTTCTTCATTTTCTTAATTGCAACCTATAGCACATAAATAGTAGTTTTAGAAGAACTTTCAAATGCAGCAACAACGGTAATTTATCTCTTATTTGCTAAGATATTTAAACCTACCACTTCACCAGTCTGTTTATTCAAAGCTCGCCACACACTCCCAAATGTACCATTACCAACTTCCTTAATTATCTTGTACCTGTGCCATAATTGGAACATTTTGAGCATAATCTGAGAACAAATAAATGAATAATGCTAATGTAAGGAAAACATGAACCCATCACACCTTTCCATTTTTGCTGCTGTTTCAATAGCACAAAGGACACCTGTTTATTGGAGATGTAGAGTCAATACAAACAACGTGGAGTTGTTCCTCTTCACTAGTCGACTGGAAAAGAGAATTACTAAATAGGAACTAGTAGCCTGGCTGATTCAGCAAAATCAACCGTTAGTTTTCTGCTGCAGCACAGACGAAGGCAAAACCAGTAGTGATAAGATGGAGGGGCTTCAAAGCCTTATTCATCAAATATACCGCATCAACAAAACCACTATCATAACAAGGCAGAGAAAGCAAGGAAACATAGATGCTGAAGAGCATTTTGATCTCACTTCACAACTAGCTGAGACCCGAAATAAGCCCGATTCAACAGGATGAATTATCAGCTCAAGATCTAGTTGAAAGTGTTTCTCAAAAGTCACTAGCTCCTTGCTTCAAATATGCTCTAATCAGATACCAATACTCCAGTTAACAGAATCCTGATGAAGGTTCCTAGAAACTATGACAAAGTGAGTAAAATGCAATCTAACTCTTAATGATGCATGGAAACATCTGCCGAATTTAGCCCACCCTGCATTTGAGCAGAAGAGACAACAAGAATTAGGGTGATGCTAGTACAAACATAAACAACTGTATAAGTAAACAGAAAACCCATATCAATACCTCAGAGGTAGGTTTCAAAGGATCCAGATTGGGTGTTGTACTGGTGATGAACTAGCAACAGTAGACTTGCCGAGGTAGTTGACAGTACAGTAACAACTGACATCATAACAAGGTGTGCATCTTACTTGTGGAATTGAACGAAACATTCAACACCTAGCTTATACAGAATTCGCATTTGGCCTCCTGTACTGATAATTCAATAGAAGTTGTTCACTAAGTGCAATTGACAAAAGAAACAAGAAGGAAATCTCCACGGATGAGGAACCGCCAATCAAGGACTTCCTGAAATGAAAAAGCTCGGCACTCGAAGCGTTCTGAGCAGAGGTACAATTGCTCCATGTCCTAAGTAATATTAATACCCTGGAATTGAACTCTACCAAATCCTGCAAAGCATAACCAAGGGGAAAAAACTTCAGAAAGATGGTGGTGGAGCATTATTTGACTAACTAAAAAAATGCAAGGAATTAACTCGCCAGCACTCAAAACGGACCTCATCAAATTTCGTTAACTAAATGCACACTAAACATGAATAGCAGCACAGAGACATGCTCTCCCCCTGATCATATTTGAGACACTCATAAATGCCATCAAGCATACACAAGGCAGTAACAAATACTAAAAATATGGATATAATATTGTGAATCTGATGATAATCGCATCATTTTTGCATCTCAAAGCCGAATATTACATATGAACACTCAAAACATGCATATACATAATCAAATCATTAAATTGCACTACAAGTTCATACATGTAAAGTCCAACATCATTATGGTGCATCTCACTGCAAAGACTATCTAATAAGTAATTAGATTGACACAAAAATAACTATGACAGATATGCACATAAGATCCTTAATGAAATAGTTGTACAAAGCACATACATAAAACTCTGCAGTAAGGTGCACCTCACAGCCATTAATATCCAATAAAATTGCAATTGCACAATTAAATGGCTGAAACACCAGCTTTGAAGACTTACTGTATTAATCAATCCTCAATGAACTAAGGTAACAATATTTTCTAAGCCTCGACAACTTTTAGCAACTTAATTTTACCCTCAAAAGGACAAAACTAAACCAACACTCACAAGCCTAAGTCACCACCAAAATCCACAAGTTTCACCAGATTCCAAGCATTGAGCCAGTAAAATTACAACAAACCCACCAAATCAATTAAGCCTCAATGCAAACTAGTTGAATGAATGAATCCTCGAAATTTATGCAGCGCTATCTAAGCTGATTCCATCCCAAAACCCAATAATTTGAGTAAAAGAAAATATTATCTAATCTCAGAACTACCATTACAACTACAAACTCCAGGCAAACGGAAATTAACAAGTGCAGCAAGAAGAACAAAGCGTCGACGCAAAGTAATTCTTATTACATAATCAAATTCACACAACAAAACAGAAGAAACCTCCACAAAGACATAGCTCCACGAACAAATAAAACTCAATCACGCAAATCTTATCCCAAATTCGACAACACCACATAACGCTCCGGGAAAAAAAAAATCAGATAACACACATTACATTAAACAAACAATAAATCCAGAAAATTGCATTAACAACGCCTCGCTCTCATTACCGAAAGCATAATTCAAAACCAACACATAGATCCAAAGCAAACAAAATTCCTAATAAAAAAATTCATTGAAAACATTCAGATCCGACCACAAACTCGTAACAAAACCAATATACAACCACAAATCCACAAATTACACACATAAAAAATCAAAAAAATCAAAAAAATCGACGAAAATCTTTTAAAAAATCAAAAAATAAAATAAAATAACCTGTGGGTGAAACGGCATAACCTAGGGAAGCCACGGAAGCGAGAAAAGGAGAATCCAGAGTTTAACTCTATCAAACCCTAGAAAACTGAATTTAATTTTATTTTTTCTTCTCTCTGTGAAAAAACTTTTTTTCGCTCCGTCTGCAGATTAGCAGTTTCACCCGGCCATCGGGTCTTATTTATTTATATGTATGAATAAATATGATGATGATGATGANTGAATAAATATGATGATGATGATGATGATGATTCCAATCTTCGCTTTGTGGGCAAGAAAAAGGTTTAAAATAAAAGAGAGAGAGAGAGAAAAAAATAATAATAATAATTAGTATAAAACCGTGTGGTAATGGAAAAAGTGGAGGCTAAATTATTATTGAATTTAATTAATTTAAATTTGCACCATTCGTTAATTATTAATTCAATATAAATTTAGCGGTTAGTGGAAGTGAAGATCGACGTGAAAGTTATATTTGAGAGGTGAAAGTTTTAAGTATTTTGGATTTATTATTTAAGAAGACGGGGTGATTGATGATGATATCGTATATCGTATTGGAGTTAGTTGGTGAAATGGAGGTATTGTGTGATAAGAACATGTCGTTGGGGCGTAAAAGTAAGTTTTATGAAGTGGTGGTTAGATGAGGTCTATTTTATGGAGAAGAGTGCTAGCCAGTCAAGAATGACTATGTTTAGAAAATGAAGGTAGTGAAGGTGAGAATGTTCAGATGGATAGTGTGGGTATATTAGGATAGATATATATGATTAAGAACGAAGTTATACGGGATAAGATCGGAGTGGGCTCTCTAACGGATAAAATGAGGGGAGCGAGGTTGAGATAGTTCGAATATGTGAAGAGGAAGTGGGGGATGCTTTAATGAAGAGTCGTGAGAGTTTGGTTGTGGCATGAGTTAGAAGAGACAAAGGTAAGCCGAAGAAAAAATTAAAAAAATATAATTAGATCGGGTATGACGCAGCTTCGTGTCATTGTTAGGTTCCTAAATCTTTTTCCTTTTTTTTATTTTTCCTTCTATATTTTTAACCAAAACAAAATGAATACCAACCAAAGCCTAGGTGTACTTGATTTGTGAGCACTTAATTATGAAGATTTTCATTAATTTTATTAAATAATAAATAGTTGAAATAAAATAATATTAAAATTAAATAATATTTATTATCAAATATAAAATAAAATAATCGCATCAAATATCTCAAAATTATAATCCTTATCCCGCCGATCAAATCATAATATTAGAAATAAAAAGTCACACATGCTTACTCCTTCTAGAAGGTTCTTATATTCTCCAATAAATTTGTTTTTAATATCTCTTTATGGATTTCACTTTCCTCATTTATATGTTTAGAACTTTTCTTGAAGTTATCCAAAATAAATTCTATTCCTTAAAAAAAAATGTCAATTATCAAACAGTGGTGCAATAATTTTTTTTCAATTCTTAATTAAATATTTTAAATGTTGACTTTAAAAATAACAAAACTCGAAATAAATAATTTCTCAATTTAATAAGCACAATACAGATTAATTTGAATTAATCGAATCAATAATTATAAATACCTAATAGCTATAAAGTATCTCAATTAGCAAAATAAAAAAGAATAAGGTATGAAATTTAACTTTTCCTTTTCTTTTTCCTCCATAAGAGTTTCCATTTTGAGATCTTCTAAAATGACTATAGTTATTTTTATATTCAACTTTTTGATAATTAATAGTTAATTACTACTAATGCTACTAAATTAATCAATTGGACCATTATTTGACAAATTTAGGAATTGGGACAACTACGTTGGGTGGACCATGGGACCTAAGTTAGGTACATTTCAAAAGCCAAAGTATATTTTATNACGATAATAATAATAACATATTTAATTTAATCTTATAAGTAAGATTGAAATTTATTTTATACGACTTTTCTATTTACACACACACACACATATATATATATAAGGTAGGGAGAAAATGGGGAAGGAAATTAAGAGGTGGAAAATTGAATCCTCACCAATAATGTGAAAGTTCAAGTAGCCAACTAGTTGAGCTACTAAGATTCGTCATATTTTATATCATAACCTTGTATTAAGGGTAATTTGCAAGTTGGTTAGGAGGTAAGTTATTCATATATAAAATTAATATGGTGTTTGAGTTACAATTCAGAAACCGACATAACATAATACATGTGTAAGATACGAAAGAATCTATATATTATTTTATACAGAATAGAAGATAGAATAGCTAACATATGAATAATTAAATTCTACGTAACTAATTATACCTGTATAAAATAATGACCCCAATAATATTTATTAGATTAAAAGGACAACGTGACTCTTGGTGTTAGCTCTTAAACTAATTAAGCTAAAGGTCAATTAGCATCATTGATTACTCGAATTTGGCCTTTTCAAGTTCCATATATCTTTTAGGGTAAATAACATTTTTAGTCCATCAATAATTAATAAATTTTTATTTTATCTTTATGATATGATATTAAGCATACTAAATATTTAATTAATTAAATTATGCATTTTCAATCTATTTGCTTGAAAATATTTATAAATTTATCATAATTATTAATTTTTTATTACTTAATTATTCATGTGTTATGTTAAGTTTATATTGTTAATCCTTATTTGACGGTAACATAACTTTATAAATAGTCACATATAATATATTTTCTACATAAGGGATAAAAAATATATTTTTTAATTAATTAAAAATAAAATATATTGAATCATGTATACAAAGATCAAAATTAAAATTTATCAATAAATCGGAGATCAAAAGTGATATTTTTTCTTTTAAAAAATATATTTATAAGTTGACACTTTCAAATGAGAATCACTAGAATATTATCGTAATCTTCACATTAGAACAAATCTTCCTAATTGAGATATGTATTTTTAAAAAAAATGTTTTTCACCCGCTATTCAATATTTGTATTAAGGCTTGGCTAAGTTTAATTGACACTTTCAAATGGGAATCACTAGAATCAAATTGGGATATATACCTTTTCTTTTTTAATTCGATGTTCGATATTCGCATGGGGGCTCGACTAAATTTGACTGACACTTTCATATCGGAATCAATAAGATATTATCATAATCTTCATATTAGAAAAAATCTTTCAAAGTTGGATAGATACTTTCATTTTTTATTCGATAACCAATATTTGCATGAATCTCGATTAAATTTGATTGACACTTTCAAATGGGAATCACTAGAATATTATCGTAATCTTCATACTAGAAAAAAATCTTCCAAATTGGGATATATGCCTTCTTATTTCTTTTTCTTTCTCACCAGTATTAGATATTTATATCAGAATTCGATTAAATTTGAATTCATGCATTGCAGGATTCATTTCTAGGAGCAACGCTCCCAACAATTTTTTCTTTTATATTTCAAAAATTCTAACCCGAAACCTCTGATTAAAAACATAAAAATACAGTCATCCCATCATAATATATATTAATAATTGAGATATACACCTAATATTTTATGACCTCCAATTGTTAATGAATTGACATATTGGACGGTGCTAGGATACCAAAATTCCTCAATAGTTTTAATAAATTTGGATAAAACTAATTCTTTTTTTCTTATCAACAATGAGGTCAAATTGTGATATAATTGGACATTTCTACCTTAACATAAAAAGGACCGCAATTATATTCTTCTTGATCAGTNATATTAAATATTTAGAAAAATTAAATAACGTCGTTATAAAGAAGTTAGGTGAGAAAATTACATTTGTATAGTTGTGATATTATTTCCTTTTCGTTTTTATTCTAGTTTAACTTTTTAGATAAGTTTTTATAGTATTTTAGAGAAATTTAGTTTAAATTTAGATTATATTGGAAATAAGATTACATTTATTAATTGTCTATTTTTTTTAGTGTATTAATAGAAAAATTATTTTCTCATCACACATTGAGTTCCTTCTCACAAAATGAGAGGGATCTATTTGAAATCCAAAACAATATCTACAAAAATTTACACAAAACAAGTATCAAAATTAATCAATATTTCATCAGACGTCTTAATTTCGAGTCTTTAAAATGAAAATAAAAAAAATTGTTGAGGCTGTCGCTTTTAAAAATGAGTTCCACGATGTGTGAATTTGTATTTAGTAAGGTTTTGTTGTTCTTTGTAACATTGCTAAAACAAAATGTAATAACTTTGCATGATTAAGAAGCTTCTCTTAATTTGCTTTTGGAATAGAATTTTCACAAAAAGTGATGTGCCATTTCACACATGAGGATTCTTTGTTACTACTTTAGGTGAATTAAAGCATATTTGATTTAAAGCATTAGCCCTTTTATAAGCAAGTGGAAATTAAAGCATGAAAAAAAGATGTGTGTCTTAATTATGTCTAAATACAATGATCCCTATATTTCATTTTCATATATATATATATACAAACGCTAATCCTCGATACATGTGTTGCACGTGAGTCCCATGCAAGTCGTATATATATAAAGCTTTTATCATATCTTATTATTTCTTGTAATTCAATTTATGTG
>JACEIK010000192.1:114472-141644 GCA_018107945.1 Datura stramonium | reverse complement strand
ATATAGATATAGATATAGCTAAGCTGTGTGGACTTATCTCTTATGGTGTTGGTATCAATTTTTGTTTCAAGTTCATCATGAACTCTGTTTTGAATACCATAGCTTCTTCTGGCAAATCAGTATCTTCTCCTTCTCTACGCCGTATTCTGTTTCTTCCTTGCGACAGCTCCATCTTGTCCCCTTAGCCATAGTAGCAATAGCGTCTACGAAGTAGCTTGATTCTCGGATTATAGCATATCCATTGGGTCGCAAAATACGATCCATTTCCAGCAGAACATACTTCATTTCACATCTGGAGGATACGCGTGAACTGATGTCAGGAAGGAAGGGGAAAAGAAAAACAAGTTTGCTAGCTTAAAAGTAGATGCTTAGCCTTTAGTTGAAACTCAGCAGAGGCGGAGCCAGGATTTGAAGTTAATGGGTTCTAAATTAATAATGTGTACATATTCAATGGATTTTTAAGACAATACAGGGGTTTGAACCAAAGCTACTGGGTTCAGCAGAACCCGTAGCCAATACTCTAGCTCCACCCTGATTGGAAGGGGGTTAAACGACTCACTAAAATGCAATTAAGCCACAAAGCGTGAACATGAGGTGTCATGTTGAAATGATTTTACCTGTGACTTTCGGCAGAGAAGAGGCCATCAAGATGCAGGAGATCATATGTCCGAGGATATGTTGAGAAAGCCTCACACCTATAGAACAACAAACAAAAAAGTTTTTTCAACAAATAAGTGAAGACATCAGCAAGCTTAACAAATAAGAAAGATGATAGTAGTTTAGGATTGAGTTTGTGCATATAAATCGTAATTACCAGTCATGAATTGATCCAATAAGACCCCTATCATAGACCACAGGAAGTGTATTTGGGGCATAAGATGAAACCACATTCATGACCCACAACGGATCATCAACCACAGCAGCAGCAAAACCTCCATACAAGGTGTTCATGTCCATTACGTTTCTGATCTTGTCAGTCCCGATTGCAGGGAGCAACTTCTTGTAGTGTTTTGCCCGGACCTTCCATTTATCATCATCATGCTTGAAGGCACCAGCACTACCTCCACGAACATCAGAAACACGTTCAGGAGCAACGTGCAACCTTTCCGGCCACTTGGGGAGGGCATCCAACTTGAGTTTCTTAGCAGCTGGATTTGGCACAACCACACAAGGCCGAAGAGGAGTGTACCAGGCTGAATCAGGTTCAGTACCATCATCACATTTTGGGGGATAGTTGTCAGGATTATCAAGCTTCTTATAGCAGCTATTGTCAGACAACTTCTGCCACACAGCAATGTCGTCCTTCTTGTTGAATAATTTGAAACACATTGAAGTTAGCAGTTCTTGCAACTTATCGTAATCTGACTTTTGCTCCTCGATGGTGGTATTCCATCCTCTCCAACGACGTTGATAGTTCACTGGAGGGCCAGAAAGGACCCAGAAACCACCAGGGCGGAGTATACGATGTATCTCAAGAAGGTAAACTCCACCTGACAATAATGAGGTTGAATTAGTTAAAGTATCACTGCTAAAATCTAGCTTGTTTTGTCTATGCACTAGGTGCAGAGGCTGAATTAGCAATTGTCCCTGTTCAAGAATGGAGAAGCCATGCAATGCAAAGTGCAGATATCATACACCTTCTACATAAGTAGATAACTTACCAAATTCAGTCCAAGGAATTAGGCATCTTGAGCAATGAGCCATATCGAAAGAGTTCGAAGGGAAAGGAAGACGCTGAGTAGAAATGATGCCCAGAATTGCAGGAATTCCACGTTCCAGAGCAAACTGAACCTGAGCCTGGTGGTTGTCCCTTGGGGCAAGAGAGACGGTCAAAATTCCACGATCTAGTAAATCACCTCCCCAGCTTGCGACCTAAAGGAAGATGAAGAGGAGCATTAGACTTAACTCGAACTCTGAATCACATGCAACAACTAAATTTCCCAGGAGAAACATCTGATGTTTCTTTTTCTGGTATAGTACTAAGTTGAAACATGATATATTACAAACAGTTAAAAGCATGTTTTTGCAAATGGACAATATATCACATTCAATAATAAAAAGGATCAATTAATGACCTCGAGCATGAAACAGCACAATGCAATCGAAAACACATTGAAAAGATGATGCATAGGGATACGGATTTCGTCATTTGATTGTATATTAGAGACAAGAGGACTTCTGATGAGTTAGTGCTCAGTTATCTCAGTTTAACTTCAACAGGGTTATGGAACCCGAAGACTAACATATAATGTAGATATGAATGAACCAGTTATCCTTTGCTAGAGTGAAAATGCAAGTAAACACTCCCAAAAGGAAAAACAAACTTAAATTGCCGGAGAAGTTGTTCATATTTGGAAACATAGAAGAGAAAAAGAGCCTAACGACAAAGACTCACCCCACATCCAGTATCAATGGCAGTTCGGATTGTCCCATCTTTCATTTGAGGAATCAAATCTTGCATCAAATCAACATAGGCACCAACCCCATTGGGAAACATTGTACCACCACCAGGAAAGAGGAACTTGTCCCCTTCTTTTTTAAGCCAATGTTGATTGGACTTTTGTTTGTTAATCCAATCATATGGAACATTCCTGAAGCCAGATCCGACCAGTAACTTCAGTAAGGTTCAATGATCACAAACGAATTGAACAAAGCACCGACAAGTTCCACAACATGAAGTATTACCTGTACCAACATTCATTTTTGCTCTTTGGCCATCTAATAGGCGATTTATAGCCATCTGGTGGGGGTACCAAGCATTCTTGCCTTTCAAAACTAGGAGGGCAATGCCGTTCCAAGAAAGCAAGACGATGGCGACCATACTTGTGCCATCTCTGTGATATCAACAATAGATCATTAGCAGAAAGAACTGAACCACACAATAATAAGCAAATCATACCTCAACGAGAAAAAGATCGAGGATAAAAATACTAGAAATTATAATACCTTTGGATCTGTGCATGGAGTATAGTCCTGATACTCAGCACTGCATTCAGGAAAGGAAACAGCCTTTATCTGGACAGGCCCGGTAGCAGTTCCCATGGGAGTGTCAACTGCCTTGTTAACAGCCTCAGCTACATATCTCTCCTTCTCAGAGCAAAAAATTCCTCCAAGGTAGAAAGAAAGCCCACACAACACCACAACTGTTAATGCCATGGGGACTTTCCATGAACTTTTATCCGATTGATAAGGTTTTCCATCTTTGTGCTTCATGTTTTCCTAATCCTTATCAGTTACCTGCATAAGAGCAAAACAACCAGGTAAAATCTTCATGAAAAACCACTTGGAATTTCTTTAAGTGGCAGTTCCTTTCAAATGGATCATCAAGAAGAACAATGGAATGGAAAGAGCACTCAAACAAATGAGAGAGGGAATATGATACTGATCATTACTTTTTTATTAAGAATATGATACCCATGATTTTGTTTTAACTAAAAGTAGAAAAAGTAATGTCAAATAAAGAGCAGCCAGAAAATCGAAGAGGAGAAAACACGTTTTCAATATCTAATGAATTCAATGGTTCCAGTATAAATGATAAGAAAAAAGAAGGAATGACATCACAACAAGATCCTAATCTCAAAACAAGAAGGAAGGGTACCAGTTATCAAAAAAAAAAAAAAAAGAAGGAAAGGGGGTATGGCAAAATTGGTAGATAGTTGGAGAGGTAACAAAATCCTATACTTTTCATTACAAAACTAATAAACAAGAAAAAGATGGATCATTTTGTGAAAGAATTTTTGGTCCTATAAGAAGCGGAATTCCTGCTTGTAGAAACTATCGAGTAATTGGAGATGAAAATGAAGACCCCACTCAAGCCAAAGGAGAATAGCACAAATGCTTAACTTGGCAGAAATCCTCCAGAAAGTATACAACACAGTGACTTACTGAAAATCCAGTAGTCCAAATACTTGGATATCTGAATAAACTAGATACAAAATCCTTTTATCAAAGAATTGCAATCACAATTCTAGTAGCCAGACAAAAACAAGAGGACCATAACAGATCTAATTACAACTCTTAAAAACCATTAGATTAGATCTGCTGATACTGAGAGTAAGGGTCAAGTAAGAATTAACATGTTCACTTTATCTTTATATTTCCACATGATATAGGGCCCAAAACTTTATCAAAACTTTTATCAAATTATGCTGTCCCAGTGAGGGCCCTCTTGGCCACTAAAGTCAGTAATGTAAGGCAGAAATATGAAAAAATTTCAAAGCAAAGATTTTTTGCACCTAAATTGAGAATATAGGGAAAGAACAGTGTAAAAGTTAGTACAATAAAGATAAGTTGAGAATACTTCAATTGTTGACCAATTAAGTAGTACTTTTACTACCCAAATAGACTTGCCGACAGTAATCCCAAGCAGGAAATGCTTGAAACAGAAAAAAAAATTCAATTTTTATGAACAATTCACTCATCCAAAAATCAAATCTTGCACTATATAGACATGTTATCTCAAGAAGAAGGAAAAAATTGAAACCCCAGATCTTATTAACAAAACTAAAGACAAACACAAATGCTGAAAACCAGCAGTATAAATCAATGAAACCAAGATAGCAAGCAGAGATATAAATGAGAAAAGAGACAGAAAAGACTCAATGTGCAATGATCTGAAAAAGATCTTACACAGAAAAATAATACAAACCAAGTACTACATAAACAGTGTAGAGCGCATTAATCAGCTTCTTGATGAAACAATAAATACACACAGACACACACACAATTTCTTTTTAAAAAAAAACAAAAAGGGAAAACAGTAAAGTACCTGTATGTTCAAGAAAAATCTTCAAAGACCCAAAATTTCCCCTCACACACTGGCTTAGAATCTTGTTTCAAGACTGTATTTTTAACCAACCCCAGATGCAGGGAGAAAGATAAAAAGGAGAGGAAGAGATAGATTCTCTCTCTCTGTGTATACACTCACTCACATTACATGCTATGGAGTAAGTAAATATAGACAGAGAAGAAGAAAACAAGACAACTTTAAATTAATATTTTGAAAGAAACTATTAAAAAAAGAAACTGTTTTCTAAAATGTCATGTTCTTATCCCTTCCCTTCCCTCTTTCAGATTCTTGGCTTTGTGCCCTTTCTCACTAGCTGTCTTCTTTTTCTCTTTTCTGGTGTTTGGAATTTACTACTACTCCCATTATTAATACTTCCCCTTTTCACATATGGTGCCTTTTATATCAATTTGGAAGCCTTGTACCTTTAATATGAGATTTATTATACCTTTAATATGAGATTTGTTATAAAAATTTGGAAGAAAAACATTAGAGAAAAATCAGAGCTTTTTCACATTATCATATCTGGCATACATCAAATTTGGAATAAAAACAATAACAATAATATCTCTCTCTCTCTTTTTTTTACAAGAGAAAATAACATATTTACAAGAGAAAATAACATATATATACAGTTTTAAATAAAATATTATAAAATTAGAAATAATTTTTATTTTTTAAAAATAGATGTAATAAATTACTAAAAACCTAGCAGAAAGGTTAAAAAGGAAAAAAATGGTAACTAAAAAAAGGTAAAATTATATGATATTTATTAATTTTATTTTGATATTCATGCTATAAATTTCTTCTATATTTTTTCTTTTTCTATTTTATAAATTTCACAAATTTTTGTCATTCCATAAATATAATATAAGCAGAAGTAGTAAGGTATATTTTCATATCTGTGAGAATTATTCACGCTAACAAATCAAAAAAGAAAATAATTATATAAAATACTAAAAATATATATAGTCTCAAATATCAATTACAACATGAATAGCAATGGCAGTGGCTACACCCGATGTTTCTCAACCACTTGGGTGAATTTGCGCGGTTTTCAAACCCTCAAGGTCAATACTATCAATCAAATCCACCAAAAACTTGAGGAAGAGTGAACTATCTCTATAGCTTCGGCCCTTTAATGGGTGATGGAAATGGGTTTTGACTATCTCTAGTTCAACCCCACATATCCATAACCCAAATCCTCAATAATGCTTCCTCACCCATGTCTTACTCCTCTCTTCAAGCAAAAGTAGGATAAGAAAAGTAAATTAGTGTTTGGCAAACTCATTAATTATAGCATTGAAGTTTAGAGAAAACACTACATTCATGCATTATAATTAAATTTAATACTAAATCAACAACACCCACCCATTTTAAACTCCAATCATGCACACACCCCTAGTAATTAAATTAGCTACTCATAGATGAAGTTAAAGAGAAGATACCCATGGGTATTCACTAATATTCATTATATTTGAATAGAAATTTAAGCTAATCAGAATAATTGTGGGTTTAGCTCAAGAATAGCAAAGAATAAGAAGAAGAAAAATGTACTTTTCTACTTCTCTCTACAATTTTATTAGCTAAGATGTAGAAGTTTTTACATGTATGAGTACAATTGGGCATATTATCTTTTTGTATAACTTTCCTCAAATTCCTTTGGAAGCTTCCACATTGAGTTTGTGCTAGAGTTGGACAATTTTACCTAATCGCGATCTCGCCACTAATGGCACTTACAAGCTGCGGCAGCTCGCCCATCCGTCAATCGTGGATCCTTTGCAGGTCTTGGCCAACTTGTTCCAGAATTTAACTTTGTTTGGGCAGGTGCCAACCTATATTTCACACTTCATCTTTACCCAAAGAAGTCATGCACGGGCACCGCTGCCGTTAGTAGGCCAAAGTGTGGCACACATTTATTCCTTCTTCCAACATAGTGTTTTTTGTTCAATTCTTACTTGTCTAAGTTCAATACCTTTAAAATCAAAGAGAAAAGGCATAAAATCTTTATAATTGATGTGAAAACCCTCCAAAAGCTCATGCTTTAAAATTTAATGAGTTGGTAAATTACCAACTTATTACTCATGGCTGATAGATCGATCAAGCGCCCGGTGGGGATAGTGTATTTGATGTGTTGGTAAAGGTTGACAAGTTTATCCTCCTAGAGGATTTTATAGTTTTGGATTGTGATGTGGATCTTGAGGTGCCTATTATTTTAGAGAACCTATTCTTAGCCACCACTCGAGCATTAGTGAATGTTGTTAGAGAACTCACGTTCAGGGTTGGTAGTGATGAGACTAATTTTTAATATGTGAAAATCAATGAAGTCAATGGATGAGTGATTAGTAATAGAAGTGATTGACACAAGGGATGAGTTATTGGAGGTCCCTTATGAGGAGGTAAGTTGCGCCCAGCGCACGCGGTCGTACAGTAATACAAATGCTCTTTGTAAGAGCCGATGTCAAACCCATTGGGATTGGACTAATTCACTAATTATCAAGTTCAAGTGCTAATTTAACATTCACAAGTGTTGATTATTGAAATTTTGGAAAATTCTAATTAAATCTAGGGGTGATCACAAAACAATCGAGAAAAAATGCAGTTAAGCAACTAGAGTTAAGGCCTCGATAATCATGCAATTCTATAATTACAATGGTTCGAGTATAAAAACTTCAGCTTGTTGTCTCACATAATTAAAATACTAGTGTTCATGGTGTTTCGAATTCGCTAAACATAACAAACTAGTCCCACACCTACATCATTGAGCGGGGATGTGACGTCCTACTCCGTGAGCAATTTCACTACGTGATGTGGTTTACTAGGTTTATGCCCTTGGATTATGGACTTTCGTACCTCTAATCATTTAACCTCGACTTAGCTTCACAAATTTACTCTAGGAGCGTGATGTGAAAAATTCTAAATCAATGTCTTTCTATCATCCCGCTTTTTATTAACCAAGCAAGGCGTTCTAGGTATAATTGTTATCCTAAATGCGAATCCTATCGTAAAGATAAGAACATTCTCCCTACATTCTGTGTTCTATCCTAGGGTTACTCTTTCGAGCTTTTACCTAAACTTAACGAGTTTGTTTTCATGGTGATCAAGCATAAAAAAATAATAATGAAGAATGTAAGACAAAACAACAACTAAAAACTCAAACCAAAGAAGAATTCATTCAATTACAATCATATCATGTGGCCTCAACCCTAGAGGAAGGGTTTTAGCCACTCATGTTTGTAAAAATACTCAAAAACATAATTAAAGTAATACTTACAAGAGTAGTTAAAAGAGAATGAAAATAATTAACCCTAGGTAGAGTCTTCACTTCTCCCTTCGCTTCCTTTCCTGTTCTCAAAATATTTTCTGTGATAAAATTATTTTAGGAGTTAAATGTCAAAATTATACTAAGTAAATTTTTAGCTTGGCCATACTGCCTCCGTGCCACGTTGCCCATCGTGGCAAGGTCAGGGCATGACACGGAGCTGGCTGCGGTATGTCACCGGAATAGCATTCCGTAGGCCATGGCATGTGCCGGTGCGGCCATTTCGTGCGCGATGCACGACGTGACATGGTCACCGGCGTGCAGCAACCCTAGCGTGGCATGGCGCTAACGCGCAGCGCACCGCTTGGCAATCTCGCGTGCACTCCGCCCTCGCGTGACATGGCGCTCGGGCGCGCCAATACCTGGGCCGTGGCACGCTAGTAGCCTAGGTCGCCTCTCCTTGCAACTTCATGCCATCTTCCTTGCAATGCTTTTCCATCTTCTTCTTGTGCATTAACCATCATATTTAGTCCCTCCTAAGCATTTTAAACCTAAAAAAAAAAAGACTAATCATGTCAGCTAGTTCTACACAAAATAAATCAAAATCACATGAGAATGTAATTAATTAAATTGACAAATTCGACTAAATAAAGTTATAAAATAGCCCTCGGGCATGTAATTATGCCCAAGATCGAGTGTCGAATTTCATCCTTGTTGAACTTGAGGTAATATCATCAAGCCGTGACATTAAATCAAGCGCTTCTTGGGAGACAACTTTTTTTTTAATTTTTATTTTTTACTAAATTTTTGTTTTTGGTTGTGTCAAATGCAAAGTTGCTTAAGATATGAAAAAAAGTTGAAAAAGCCAAAACGGTGAACATGCGTTGAACTCGCAAAATGCAAAAGTTACTTTGTAGCACGCATGGTACATGCCTCCTCTTAGAATTCCCGGAAGGAAAATTCTTTAAAGCCAGGTACCTACGCATCATCCGGCAAGATGCATACGCCTACTTGCAACATGCATGTGCAATGTAGGTCTAGATCAATGCATTGGCAAAATAAATCCCCACTTGCACTTCATAGTGTAACACAGGTTGTCACCAGGGCCGCATGTTCTGCTAAAAGTAATGTGTATGAGTTTGTAAGAATCTTGACCGAATTCGTTTGACCAAACCCGCTCGCCGACTCCGCGAACCTTCATCTTCTAAATTCCTCTAACCCTAATTTTTCTTCACCATTTCACCATTTTTTGCTCTCTAAACCTTCTTCACTTAAACCTTACAACTCCCCACACTCTACAAATCAACCTCCATATTTTTTCTCTCACCAAAGCACCACAACACCACCGCAATCGGGAGCCGCCGTCGAAGCATCTCCCTTCGCACTTCCTCAAGCTTGATTCTTTTCACTCACTCACTTCTTCATATTCACTTCGCGTATGATCCCTTGTTTAAATCATATTTTCTATGTGTTTTCTGGGAGTATTATGGTTTGATTGATAAAGCTTGTAATCCCTCATTCTCCATTATGCTCATATTTGTATTTTGAAATTGAATGTTGGGGTGTTTTGGCTAATTTGAAATTGGAGAGTCTATGAGAGTGATTATTGCTCATATCCTATTGAATGTTAGTTGTACCACATATGCTTTGTTGGGGGTGAAGTCTGAGTAACCTACTCATTAGTGATGCATGAATTACCAATGATAGACAGTGACATTATTCTTAAGAAAAATAAGCCATTGCTTCGAGCTGTGATTCTAGTGTTTGTGGGGTCTAAATTGTCATTTCATTGTGCTTTGTGATTTAAATGAGTAGCTTAACAATGTTTAGTGAGCACTTTGCTGAATATGAGTGATTAATGTGCTTGTGGAAGTGTGAGAGGATAGAGCTTGTAGCTCGGCTGTTTCTCGATGATGATGGGGTAACGCCCTTCTTAAGGGAAGTTATCGAGTATATGGTAATTAGCCATTGTTGTATTTGAGCTTGCTGGTTTGTCTTTAGGGAAGTCTAAGTACCGTGATGTACTTTTAAATTAATCAAGATGGCCTAAGTCCGGGTTTGGACATGTGAAACATGTGACTAAGGCATTTCTAGAACACGGTGCTACGATGTTTCTCTACGCACGCAGTGCACAACACAAGTAAAGGTCGTAAGAGGCATACCCACTATTCCACATATGTTTTAACTACATGTCACGTCTCTATCTCGCGAAAATGTAGGTGTAAATATGTGTGGGCAAAAATGTTGCTAGTTTTCTCGTCTCCACACTTGGGCTTTATTTGTGTGTCGTGTGTCTTAGCCTCATGTAAATGCACTGCCTCTCATGTATAGGTAGATGTTCTTCCCGCTGTTTTTTCTTTTGCATTCTTTTTTTTCTTTTCTCGTGTTCTCAGAGATGTTTTCTTTGCGTTATAATGTGAGAAAGTTACAAAACAATCTTGGTTATGTTTCCTCGTACTCACATCCTTTTGCGTGCCACACTTCCACCAGAAAAAAATAGTGACAGTGATGCCTAAAAGGCTACTTCCTCCAACAAAAGGCAAAGACAAAGGCAAGGACACTACCGTCCCGTTAATGCGGAGGAAAGATTGCGCTTTTGTGTTAAGGGCATGAAGCCCTACTTCATCAAGTATTAGGATGGTCGATCATTCACTCTAGAGAAGAGCTTTAACTTGTCAAGACTAGGGAATGAGTTCCCTAATATTAACAAGCCATTCATTGGAAGGGATTGGTTGTCGTTCTTTGATGCACCTGAGGTTACCACCTCCTAACCTAGTGCTTGAGTTATATGCCACATATCAAGTGAGGCAAGACTCAATGAAATACTCCTGAAGGGTGGATGAGTTCCCATGCTTGCCATTTGCCAGAAGGGGAAAAGAAATTGGACATTACCCCGACGCCATCAACTCCATTTATTAGAGGAAACAAACCGTCCGTAGATAGTATTTGTGGAGAAGATTGCCATAAAGAGCCAACAACTCCAATGGGTAGCTGATATCATAGAGGTTGCTAAAGTGATATGGGCCACTTTCAAAGGAGAAATTTCCAATCAATACCTCCACTTTGAAGCCATGTTGTGGCTTGATTTTGTGTGCTCCCGCTTGATGCCCTCCAAGAACAACCAAAAGGTGCATTAACAGGCAAGTGGAAAGTTAGACAACCTTCCCTTTCCATGCCCTTTCCTATATTGATTAGCAAGTTGTGTATCAGAGTGGGGTTGTATTACTTTGAATCTGATCGATCTTGCTCGTAACGTGAGTAATTGACATTGATAAGAAAAGAGATGTTGATGCCTCTATGAGCAAGAAGCAGAGCATGCACCTAGGACGTCCCTAAGAGTTCCTAGCTCATGACACCGATGGTTCCTCTCTTGAGCAAGACCTTGATGATCCTACTCCCATGATGTTTGGACATGCCTCCGAGGATGTGCCAAATTCCCAGTCTTCACCGCCACCTCCTACCTCCCGACTGGGTGAAGCCCAAAGCTGGTCGATATGACATATGCCAATGACAACCACCACCAAATTGGCCAAGAATCTATCCGCCTTGATCCAAAGGTCTATCAAGAATTCTATGAAGGATTTTTCAACAACTTTAACAAGTTATGCAAATGTCACGATCCAAAACATGCCTCTGGACAGACACGGACAAGGGAACCCCCCGAGAGATTCCGAGTCAACCCATGGCATGATTATACATCTAACTCAATCATAGATAAGCGGAAGATCATAATAAATAACATAGTGAAAGTCTAATCGTAATATAACATCTCGCGTACATGCATAAGTCTAAAGCCGAAATACAACTATGTCTCGAAAAAGCCTTCCACAACATGTTGATGTGACAAGACCCTAACTACCTACCGTAGTCTGAAAATCGAGAAGATAAAACATGAATGATAAAGGGCCTTGCAATATGAGGACTCACCAACTCTGATGCGGGAAGTACAAAAGCTAAAAAAATCTAGCTAATGGGCCGAGACCAGTTCCGGGATATCGGAGCAAGTATCATAAAACGATACAACATAAAGTAGGCAAGGCCGTGATGCGTGGAATGTACCGAGTATGCAAGGTAAGTAAAACCCTTTAACTTAGTAAATCATGCATGATATAAAAACAAAATCAAGATAAGATTCTTGAGAGTAGGCTTGCATGCTATTTTTTGAGATCATGATCTAAACATAATCGAATCAAATGACCCAAAGTCGAAACCGAGCAATCATAAGTAAAACTCATCATTGGGTCAAACTCTTCAGAATATAATATCATAACTAATGTACATGCATAACTGAAATCATGAGGAATAATGTGGAGACCTGGTCATATAACCGGAATTAACACGATAGAGCTTACGTGGTCCCGATTATCACACTCAAGTGGGCAAATGGTCATTCAAAGTCTTGCTGTGTGGCTAAGGGCACTACCATGATATCGATACAAGCTCAAGGCCCTCAAAGGGATAGCTCATGAGGGAGGTCCTAAAGTATAAGTAAACTCATGTTGGCACGTAGCTCGAGGCATTGGGTTGACCGACCCCTAGCTCACTCTAAGTGTTGTGACACTACTCCCAAAATATGCATATGTTCATCCTTTTTCAATGAAGTTGACCATTGTCTAATGACGGTTTCGAATAAATATGAATCATGCATAATATGAAATCATAACATGAGGAGCCTTGGCTCAAACCATACCAAAAGTTGAATATAAATGGGAGTCTTAACTCCAAAACCATGTCTGGTAAATATAAGTGAGTCTGTGCTCAAACCATACCTCACACAAACTCAAAATAATGGGAGTCTTGACTCCAAAACCATATGGTAAGCTAATTCATGAAATCATAAAATATACTTGATCATATGGGCTTTCCCAACACTTTAACATGCTTGAAATCAACTTGATTCACTTTGAAAATATGAGCATAAACATGGGTATATCAAAATCATAATGCTATTCATAAACATCTCATCATACTTGGACTCATAATTCATAGTTCTCAACTTTCAGGAATATTCATAGATGGGCATTATAATTTAGAAAAATGAAAATATAATTTATAATTTAAAACATTGTAAAATCTCCCCATTAATCATAAATTCATTATTCAAAACATACTTAGATCATACCCATGATTAAAACTTAGGAATTCATGCATTGAGTTAAAACCCCAGAATCGCCACTTAGAATATCATGAATAGAGAGGGAATTGGGCATGGTTCTGGACAATTACACTCATTCATAAATTCTTATATACCCGAGAGGATCCGACTTTACAAATTTTCACATTGCCCAAGGAAGAATTGAGAAGAACCGATGAACTATTTTGATCACTAAACCTTTCAAACTTGCATGCATGAGTTGAATAGGATAGAATGACTTAATCCATCTTAATACCCTCTATTCCCCGTTTAAAATGACGTAGTTTAGGCTTTAGGAACATAGAAATTGTGGAAAACCCTTACTAAATTCGCAAATAAAATGCATCGCTGTACCTAACGAGGGACTAAACGAAGTCAGCCGCCATCGTCACGAGTCGTGGTTCGCATTCATCATAAGCACCGCTAAAAATCAAGCCGAAGGTTTCACGAGAGGCTTAATGTCATTACCGGTGACTGTGAGTCCATCCTCTACACTGCCAAAACCTCTTGGGGGTCACCAGCGCACACAACAACTCGTATGCACTGACGAGTCACAGGATGACCCGTTAGGTGCACTATCTATTCTTCCTTCATCCTTCAAATGTGCCTCGCCACCGCTGACTCCGACGAGTTGTGATGCCGACCACAAATCGTGGTCACATCCGTTGGCCACTCAAAACAAAAACTTCCAACAAGTCCCGTGTTCTCCCCATGGGTCACCTAACGACTTGTGTTTCGACGTGTCACTGGACGAATCATTCTATGAGCTGGTGCAGAAACGTTTTCTCGTTTGACCCTGTCCGATCTAGGCTTTCATATAACAACAAAAGGGTGGATGTCATTGAAAGAAAGCGATCACTTTACCCCCACGGGGAGCAAAGTGATAAAGGGCAAAGCCTCTTCGACTGGGGCGTAGATATGAGCTTCTTAGATGAGGCTGGGGTCATGGTTGCCCAACACATTGCTCAAGGTCCGATTGATGATTTTCTAGGGAGTACAGAAAGGGATGAGGAGAGCAATCCAGAATGATGCCACCGCTTCTTCGTGGACTCAATGTGTTTTGCTTGAGTCTTTGGGCACGCCTAACTCCCAAAGGGGTGGCGCGCCTGCACCATCTCAAAGGCATTCTCTGGGGGGACGATTCGCAGTAGATGGCACAAGGAGTTCTTGACCCCTTATCATTTTTATTATATCATTGGGGACAATGTTTTATTTTTAGTTGGGGGTGGGATTTGTTTGATTAGTGTTGATGCTCCTTGCCTAGCTTGGATATTATGGATTTTTATTTTGATGAGTTGATGCTCTTCGGGCTTATTTATAATTATTTTAACTTTTGATCCTTGTTAGGCTTAGTTCTTCTTAATATTGTATTTGTTGCTATAATGTCGAGTCATTCTTACATGTAAATTGTTTTACTACCCGTGCCTTGCAATCTTCTTTCTAGATATGAGTTAGTGAATAAACTCCAAAGTATTTTTATACTACTGCTCTTTCCAAAGGAGAAAAAAATTTCTTGTCTTGATTTTTTGTGTCGAACCGTATAATATTTTTCTGATGATGGATTGAGGCATCTTTTAAGAGAAAATGTCATATTCTAGTTGTCACTTTGAGTCCTTGTGCACTTGTCTCGAGCTAAGACCACCAAAAATATTTCTTAGCAAAGGAATTTTTTTAAAAAAATTTTTAATTATTAAATTTACAATTAAATATTTTTTTAAAAAGGCATTCTCTTGTCATAATGTCTACATTCTTTGTTTTACTTTTTGATTCACAAATGAGTTATGCAAAAATCGAAATAATTTGTCAAAGGTCATGCTTTCAATTGATTTTCAGACAATAAATTCTTGAAATTGTGATGCCTTGTGTGGTAAGGTTGTACCTTGTTCTCGTGTATGCATGTCATCTAGAACTTGCCCCGAATGTGATTCAATGTGAAATCTCAAATGTGGCTAAGCTTTGGAAATGACCTTAGACCTCTTGAATAACCACTTCACCAAAAATAATGTCCTCTTTTAACATTGGTCTCAAATTTCCAATCCTTTTGAGCCTTAAATTTTTTTCTTTGAGAACTATATTGTACATCTTTATCCTTCTTAAGTCCTCTATTTTAGCACTCGTTCCTCCCTAATTGCTGCTGATATAAAAATATGGGGATAAAAGCACAAGATTTAGAAGTGGAAGCGAATAAAAAAATGAGATGTTGATGCAGAAAATCCTAAATTGGGGTGTGTACATTAAGGGATAAAAGAGGAATGATCTTCAATTTGAGATAGTACCAAATGCTTAGTGTAAAATGGTTGTTTAATCCTTTAACAAAGAAATCCAAAGAAAGAAAAGAATTGAGTGGTGCTATCTCTTATCAAGTGAATGCTTGATGACGAAATTAAAGGTGTTTAGAAGGGATGGCTCTTGGAGAAAACTTGGATTGTGAAAAGGAGACATAAGGTGGAGTTGACTCAATAATGTGAGCTTGCAAATTCTTGATTTGTTCCACAAAAGAGTTGGGGAGGTTCTAGTCACTTGAACTAAATGATATCCTACCCTTACCCCTAGCCTACATTGTGACCCACAAATCTTTAGTAATTTCGAGCTTTGCAATTCTACATTAGTGGTGAATTACATGAAGGGCAAGCCTATGGTTCGACGTGTGTACACTTGAATATCTTTGGAGTGAGTGTCTCAAGGTCATCCGATAATCCCTATTTTCGAATTACATGATTGTGAGGTGGGATTCTCTTCTTTGGTGAGTGGCATTGCATCCTCGGGAGTGAATAGTGTAAATTCCTGATCTTAATTGAGAGGCATGAATGTGAAAAATTGTGTAGTGAACTTCTGTGTGCAAACCTTGGAAGGTTGTTATCAATGATTTGAAATGCTTGTTGATCTTGGTTTGAGGTGGAAAATGTCCCTGATTTTGATTGAAAGAATGAAGTCTCTTGAGGAGAAAGGATTTTGAAGTAATGATCTTTGTCGAGTGCTCATGGTGGTACCAATTGAGATTTGTGCATGTGTTTGATTCTTTTTATTTTTGAGCCTTTTATTGTTTTGCTTATTTTGAGTCTTAATAGTCCTATGTGAAGCCTTTATATCTTGATGTTTGAGTCAATTCCCTATGTTGAGTGAATATTTTACTTAAGGACAAGCACAGCTCAAGTTTGAGGATTTAATGAGTTGGCAATTTACCAACTTATCTCGCTTAGCGCTTTGTTATCGCTTCATTTCAATGCACTTTAGGAATGATTTACATTTTCTTCTCTATAAAAGTGCATTTATTTGAAACAAAGATGATGGAGGATTTGAACTTAAAGCACCTGCCTGAGGAAAAATAGGTGACATGCATTCCACAAGTTAGTATCAAGATCTAGCAAAAGCACACAGAGGAGATTAAAGTTTGCTAGCAAAGAAACTTGTGCCTTAAGTCGGCATTTGTAGACTGCAGTTAAGTGCAGAAAAAGGAAACAAGTTTGCCTTGGATTGTTGATGCATCTACTTGCCGCAAGTTCACACCAACAAAATATAGGTGCCAACGCAAGTGAGTCGCATGTCTTCCGAAGGGCAAAATCGTCCGAAAGACAAGTACATACTTGGAAAGCTTCCAAGCGCATTTGGGATATGCAATGAATATAGATTTTACCCCATTTGTAGATACATCATTGAAGGAGAGTGATAATGAGGAGGATAGTACAATTTCAACTTTCTTCTTCTTCCTTTTGAAAACACCATTGTTGAAAATAAAAATCTTGGAAGTGATTTTAATTGCTTATGATGAATGGTTGTGAGGAATTTCTCTTTGGTTTAATTTCTTCCCTAATTATGAGCATCTAATTTCTTCTAGGAGTGTAAGTGATAGGTGTTTAGAATTGATTAGGTATTGACAAATTGATCTTATAGTTGATTATAATGCATGGATTAATTTCTTCAAGTTTTAATCTTAGAATTAATGGTTGCAAATATTAATTCGTGCGTTCTCTCTCTAACTTTGCTTTTACTTGAGAAAGAGAAGTAAAGTTAGGTAAGACTACAATAGTGAGGAAATGGAGCTTTTGATCTATGGGTTAGAGCTAGAAATAGTCTATATTCAAGTCGCATTCAAGGACTAGATCTAGAAATAGTCTATGCCCACTCAAGCAATATTTTGGTTGTTTTGTAGATCTTAATTTTTGGGTTTGAGAAAACTCAAAATATACACACTCTTTTGGTTGAGAAACTTATAGTGTAGCTAAAACCAAATTTATCCATGCACTAATCGATTCTAAGGCTTTTAGTTAATACCTATCAAGACGATACCCCATCAAATGCACACCCCTTGTTTCTCTAATCTTGTCAACAATAATCGTGTTACCTTGTTTTGATTATAAAGCTTTATTTGATACTTTTTCAAACCACTTCCTCCAATTTTACTTTATGTTTATATATGACACTTGCTCTTGTGAATTAATTTATAACTCGTGGTAAATCTAGCCTACAATCTCTTTGGAAAATCGACACGCTCTTGTTGAGTACTAATTGTAATCACCTCCTTAATTGGAGAGTTGTTTTAGACGTTGTCAAGTACTAGTTGTCCTCCAGTTTGTTCTTCCTCATTCAGGAACACATTAAAATCACCTGCAATAATTCATGGTTTATTCATATTGTTATATAATTTATATATCATCCCAAAATGTCAATCTCTCCATGGAATCACATTTGGCATATACTATTATGGTAAAAATGTTTTATCCATTTTGATGGTATAACTTCGTGTAACTTATTGAGCAAAGGTTCGCGATAATTTCACATCCGCAAAATCATTAGTCAAGTACCATATCTTACCATTATAGTTTGATTTGGCCAGTTTCATTCCTAATCTCTCCTACATTTATCAATATAGCTTGAATTTTAAAAGGCTCTTAATAAGGCAACGAAAGTAAACTTTTGTGTCTTTGTAGCATTTTCATAACCTATGAAAGGCTTTCTGTGTCTTCACTAACTTGATATGTGAAATTATAGAATTTTATTATCATTGAGTAATATTTTTATTAGCTCCTCTCTTTGGCAAGACCTGGTTGGCCGATCATTTTCTAGATGACCTTATTTTCCCCTTTTAGAGTCTTTAATGGTTCATAACAATAAATCAATATTTTTTGCCATCCGGTCCATATTCGGCCTATGTTATCTATTTTCCTATAAATGTATCTTTCCTAATCTGTGTGAAGGACTTTTAGATGCATTACTTCTCCAATAGTATGTGTTACTCTTCATAAAATACCTATTTGGAGAGTCTTCCTCACCAAAGATATTTATTTTCCTCTCGTATGAACTTGTATCACTGTTGGGAATTCTACAATGGCCAATTCATTCTTCCACTTATTAGAGTCCTTTGTGCCTTTTTCATTCTTAGAGTGTCTATCTTCTATCATGCTAAATTTGTTAGTCATGTTACTCCCTTGATAAGAGACTTGTAGATCCATCAACTAACCGTCCTACCGGTTCGATTATTTAGTTTGATCTCTATATGTATCCCCATTGTCTTCTTACTTTTCTTCCTCCGTATTCCGTCTGATTTTCCACATGTCAAGTTGGGCTCTATTTTTGTATCTTCCTTATATTTATGTGGATATTATGTGTCCTCCCTTCTCGTTGCTACCTCATGTTATGAAATAAACCCTACATTTAGCATAAGGTGATCCCCTCGACCCCGGAGGTGCTGGCTCCTCTTCTTGTGACTTTGTCTTACTTTCTCTCATATTTCTCTCTTCTTGTAGTATCTACCAAAGAATACTTCTATCCAAGCATTGACATTTCCTTGTTACATAGACATCTCATTGTATGTCTTTATCTCCTCTCTTGGCTCTGGACATTACACTTTTCCTTGTTTTTGTTGTACCGCTCATTGCTAATCGTTTCCTTTATTGTCGTAACCTCAACTCTTTCCAAATCAATAATCTATTTAGCCAAATTCCCAAGATTTCTTTCTTAATTATTTTCCTTTTATAAGAACTCCTTTCTTCTCGCTAATAAATATCCTAAATCTTAGGTTACTTATTGTTGGAACACTAGGCAATACAAATTTTTTGGGAATAATATTCAAGAAAAGAATCTTTTAGAAATATTCATAGAATCACTCTATTTTTCTTTATATATGAAAAGTTAAAAAATTATCCTATAATAATTTAAAAATTGCAATAAAAAAGAAATAAGGAAGGTCTCAGATGAGTTTTCAATCATATTTATTCTCTACTAGAATCTACGTTTTATTCCCGTTGTTTTGTAACTTGATTTTCTACCTCCCGTTGATGATTATTCCCTTTAGTGAAAACTCTTTTGTTCTTTAACACATTTAAGTTCCCTGGGTCCCTAATCACTTTGCCATTAGACATGATTTTTGTTGTTTGGGTGCTTTTTATTAATGTTTATCAGCCGAGGAACTTCAAGCTTTGATTCTCCATCTCGCCTTTTGATTTTTAATCTTACTTTTCTTTCTTGTTATCAATTCATGTACTTCTTGTTCGCATTCACATAGGCCTTGAAGCATTCTCCACAATACTTAATGTGCTACAATCAAGGCCCACGTTAACAGCTGCCTCACTTACCAATGCCGCTTCAATATCCATTATTACTAAATATATTAGCCACCACTGCATCCACCAAAACTATAATCTTTGCACAACTTGGTCCTATTTTGCTTGATGGTGGCTGCATCCAATCAGAGTGGCTTGCCCACTGAAGCGAAAAGGCTTCTTTGACAAAATATGTAGGCAATAGATATTAGGAAATGATATCCATGCTATGATTTTTGTGGTTTACTTTCAACAAACAAAACATCCTAAATTAGAGTTGTGATCACATATGAATACCTTCTTATACATGTGATATAACAAGTACCTTAGATAGGATTGGCAAAGTCCTCTCGTCATCACATAAGATGTGTGAGAATATGATGATTGTAAATAATCTTTACAATCAATTTTGATACCACATTGAACAATTGTATTCCTTTCGGAGATTCCTTAGGAAAGCACCTTGGAGTCAGTTTACTATTAAAATTCCATTTTCTTAGAATTGCATTGAAAGTACTCTTTAAAACTCAAAATCCGCCTCTCTAAAAATATATCATTTGGGACATCCATAAGAGAATTTTCAATAGCTAGGCATATTGCAAGTTTTTCATAACGCTTTGTTCATTCCACCTGTCTTTATCCACGATTCTTGGTAATTTCTATTTATCAACTTCTCTGGTTTAAGAGGGATCGCCTCAATGATTGTAGGATGCATGACCTTATTTCCCTCCACAAGTTTCATTGTGTTTGCATAATTACTGGACGATGAGGCTATAGTAGGCAGTATCAGGGTTACTAATGAAAGGAGGGAAATCTGTTGGAGATGTGATAAGCAGGCATACCAGCCACGAGATGGCTGGCCACCAGCCCCCGTAGCCATGAAAAAGTTTGAAAAATGCAAGGGTTGATCACGTATGGAAGGATTCTAAAGAGCGCCTCCAATTCTTATTCAATATGAATTGGATGAATTATATTTTCATGAGTCAATATTTTCTTATTTCTAATGAGACGACAAATTTTTTGCACAGTTATCTATATCATTTCCTCCTAGTTAGGATAAAATAAAGTCACAATAATCAAGATTTAGCCTGTGTAAAAATTTTAATAATTTAATTGATTATATTTAAATTTTTGAAGTGAGATTTGATATCCCACCTTATAATTCATTTCACCCTCCCCTTCGTTCTTTATTTCTAAAAAAGAATTACATTTCACGTTTATTAGACCTTATCAACTCAATACCTACAATATTAGTGGACGAAACTTCTTGGCCTTATTCACTACTCAAATGGTTTGTCAAGTGAGTCTGCCAAGAAGATGTTATATTATGACTTAGCTATTTAAAGTCAATATTCCAATTTAATGTCTGCATTATATATATTTCCTTTAATTAACAGATTGTGATGATGACAAAGCAAGGAGACGTGAAGACAGAGACATGGGAACTTGGATAAACTCACTCAAGTTACATTTTATTGAATAAATATATTAAAATAATTAAGGTTTTAAAATTTGAAAGATAATAATTATATTTTTTAATTTTATCCTTAATATTTAAGGTTATTTCAAACGTGAAAGAAATTATTATTTATATGTTTTTAAAAAAATTAATATGATTATATTAATCAAATTATCACTTCTATTAATATTTTAATCAATATATAAATCTTATTCTAATAATTAAAATGAAACACGGACAGTAAATCATTAACTCTCAATCTCTTCTGCAATGAATATTTTATGTTTCTGCCAGTGAGGGCCTATATATTTTTCTCAATAAACAACCAACTAATTAGTCATTTATCCCCAAAAGTTGTGGTGGGCTGCAGATATTTGTTAAAATTTTTAATTAGTACTTCCTTCGTTTTGAAAGAGGTAGTGCTTTTAGCTTGGGTACACATCTTAAGAAAATTATTTATTTTTAGAAAGAAAAAAATATTTTTACTCATTTAATCTTAATATATTGAACAAGATGTAACTCTTTAATATTTTTTTGATTATGTAAAACTCTCTCAATTTAAATAAGGATAAAACCGGAAGAACATCATTAATATCTTCTTGATTATGTAAAACACCACTTAATTTGAAACAAAATCAAAATGCTAAACCACTACTTATTTTAAAACGAAGGGAGTAATCTTGAATCAAATGGTTAGAATTAAATCACAATATAAAAGTTAGAATTAGTTAGGACCTTCTTGGTTAAATTGGTCATAATAATTAATAACTTTTTTTTAAATAATCTATTGCTGATTTTATTTAATCTATTGCTGATTTTATTTTTTACCTATATTTGTTTGAAATTATTTTTTTAATAATATAATTAGGTAAGGAACAATTTTGAATATGAATTCAAATTAGTAAAGCTCGAAACGAATATCAAATATCGAATGAAAAAGGAAAGTTAGACGAGCCTAAGTTACCAATTCTAAATGCAACTACTATATTGTAGAATGTTCGACATGATATTACACAAAAGAACATGTCTGACGAAATTACAGAGTACGGTAAAAACTTATTAATCCTTCGGCATTTTATCCACTTGTTCGTGAAGCGATGACTTTTTTCTTGCCTTGATTTTTTTTTCCGGTGACTTCTTGCCCAAAATTTATCTTTGCAGTTTGACTCAAGTGTGTTTCAATTCTGCGATTGTCTTATTGAATGGAAAATCTCCCTCGCGCCAAGGATGTCACACCCAGTCCTGCATAACAAAAGTAATAGCCTTTATTTCAGCATGAGGGTCATTTATCTATGTAGCCAAGTATACAAATGATGGTTATGCTTATGACAAGTAATTATCATTTAAACACGTGACCAATATACCAAGTGAAGCCTATGAGTTTTAAGTGAAGACAAGAACGGTCACGAATGACGCTATGATACTCAGATCGAAAAAAGTAGTAAAAATGTTGTAAGTTTACGGCAATTTAGACATATGAAGTGCAAGGGATATCACTAGAAAGTGAATCGAACATATAGATATTTTGGCTACGTTAAACATGTAGTCATGTGTATGACATTTATCATATGAAGAATCTTTTCTCATTTTTCATATAAACGGTGTTGACCCTTATAGGTAAAACATATGATATAGGGTCATACCTTAACTACAAAAGAGGTTTTAGCTTTACATACCTTAATCCTTGATTTGGTAAACTAACTCGTGGCCTTGCCTTTCAATATAAATCCTTTATCTATACCAAAAGACAATATAAAAGCTATATATGTAGCTAAACATGAAGAACGATCATGCCGGCACTATAATAAATAACTCAACAAGTGAAAAGCTCAACAAATACTATAAACGATCTATGTATCACGATATCCTTCTTCTTCGCCTTCCAAATGATCACATGACCCTATCATGAGGTCGAGAGCTGATGTGTCGGGGATTAGCGACACATCTTTGCTTCTTTTTATAGTATTTGTCATGTCATTTAGAGTAAAATTATGTATACAATAACCTTATTGTGCTATGTTTCAGGATCCTAAGATATTGGATAAAAAAGGAGCTAAGGCTATAAAACTGCTTAGGAGACGAGATAAAAGACAGACCGTCAATCTGAAGAACAGTCCATCCCTCAGTCTGTCCCTTCCTAGCTGCAAATTCCAGAAACCAGAAAATTGGGTCCTTAAAGTACGGCTAAAAGGACGGTCCGTCAATAGATAGCTAGATCAGAGATTGGAAGAATGAGATTTCTCTAGTACTAAATGAAGTACGGACCATCTTTCCAAAGAACGGTTCGTCTCTCAAAGGACAACATACTCAGGGACAGAAGCAGAAATGTAAAGGACGGTTCATCCCTGTTTACCTAGCACTCCGATGTTCAAATTTAATAAGATTTTTGGAGCATAGTATAAATATATTTTCTTGTAATTTTTTGTGGAGATTTTCATTTTTTAGTTCATAGCTAGAATATAGAGTAGATTTTAGCCCTAGTCTTTGAATAGATTGTAGAATTAACTTTTGTAATTGAAGATTATCATCAATCAAGTAGAGATCTCAATTCTTTTTGGTATAATGTCTCATTACTTCTCTTATCTTCTTCTTCTAGCCATGGGTAACTAAACCCAGATCTAGGTTTGTGAACCCAATGGGTTGTGAATCCTAATAATCCCAATTTGTTAAAATTGAGTTTGGGCTATGAATAATGGATTGATCTTTTCTCTGTAGCTTATGATCGATGATGAGAATCATCCAATCCTGCCCAATTACCCTTATGAGGCTTGAGAGAGAAAAATTGGATTGGGTTAGCATCATCAACAATTACTCAAGCCATAACCCTTATTTAACAGATTCTCCTGGATATAGGTTTAATTCCAAATTGGCAAACAAGCAATTGGTAGAAAGGAGCTCTCTTCAATTTGACAAAATTGAAGTAGATTGACACCTATGGTGTTATTGAAAGATACCCATGGTTGCCTAAATAAATTTCTTGCATGTTAGCCTTAGCCCTTTTAAAAAATTTTCACATTGGGTGATTTAGGGGTATCGGCCCATAATTGGAGGCACTTCACTAGAATTATCTCTAATTGAATACAACCGTAGCTTAATACAGTTAGTAGTTGTAGTTAAATTCCTTCTCTCTCAATCCAAATAGTTTCTAATCTTGCAATACTTTACTGTTTAATACTAGATAGTCTAGGGTACGAGTAGTACATGTGAGATTCGACCCCAACTCCTTGTTGGATTTCTATATTTGCATAGATCATTTACACTATCTTATATTGGGAGTGTATTTGAACGACATCAAATATTATAGCGCCGTTGACGGGGACTACGAATAAGCCCTATCTAGATCTAACAGTCTAGCATACTTGCTTAGATATATTCTTTTGCTTTTTTTTATTTTTGTCTTGTGATACAGGATCATAGCTGCTCTTTCGGCCGAATATTTGGAAAATGTGTTCATAGATGCCAATGAGGAAGTTGACTATGCAAGTGCGATCATCCCACCAAGAGTAAATGTTGCCTCCTTCAAAATTGATGGCAGTATCTACATTATGCTAAAGTTAGAGAGGCCATTTCGCAATTCCACGGATGACGATCTTCATCAATACTTAAAAAGTTTCTTGAAGGTGTGCAACCCTCACAAGAAAAATAACGTTTCAGATGATGCTACTCAGTGGTGAGTGTTCAAATACTCATTGGCCAGTAACATAAAAGATTGGTTGCATAGACACTCTCCAAACTCAATTCATACTTGGCAAAAGTTGGTGAGTGTTTTCCTAAAGAAATGGTTTCCGCCTAGCAAAAAGGTGAAGCAACATGATAAGATATTTTACTTTCGGCAGCTACCGGGTGAATAGTTGTTCGAAGCATGGGAGAGATTTTGGCAGTACATCCTTCGGGAACCCAACCACAGGTTCCCAAAGCATATCTTGTTAAAGAAGTTTTATACCGGTCTAGATTCCTTGACATAGTCTATTGCCAACAATGCTGCAGGTGGATGCTTCATGGACAAGACATTAAATCGCATTGCTATCATCTTGGACATAATAGCAAAGCACAATAATGCTATGCATGATGGGGACCAAAGTGGAAGAATCAATGTTGGGACTCCTTCTTTCTCCCATTTGATGAAAGAGAATCAGAAGCGTGATCAGATGATGGCCATCATGGAAACCAACATAGCTCTTCTCGCAAAGAAGTTAACCGAGTCTGAGGTCAAGAAACTGCATTCTATTGATGAGTTCATGACTGGAGTTCAATATGATCATGGATTTCCTCCTCCTCTTTACCAATATAAACCATTCCTAGAGCCACCAACTTTGCAAGTGGAAGATGCTAATTATGTTGGCAATTGATTCGGTGGCTATAGACCGCAATATCAATAGGGTCATACCTCTTCATTGTACCAAGGGAAATAGAGACCTCAGCCACAAGTCCAAGATGAATATTATCCAAGGACGACTTTGGAGGTCAAAACTAGGGTTGGCAAAATAGTGGGAACTACTATAATAGAGGCTCGCTTTCTTATGCTCCGCTAAGAGGTCCTCCCTCTAACTCTCAAATTTGGAGGCAGGGGTCTTCACATGATCGTGGGGGTTTAAATCTCGAAGGGATATTAGAAAGGTGTTTGCCAATCAAGAGAGAATGGATACGTGTCTCAAGAGCCTCACGGAGATTGTAGGCTCTCACACTTAGAGCAACAGGTGCGTGATCTTTCCCATTATCAAAATCTCAAGTTAAAAGGCCATCTCCCTAATGGCACTATGGTAAATCCAAAAGGATATGTGGGGTCGTAAATGCTCAATGTATGGCCATCATCAATAGGAGTTGGAAGATTATGTAACCTATTGATGTGGAGGTTGAACATGGTGTGGTGGAGGACAAATCTGAAGTGGTAATTGAGTCAGATGACCTAGAAGAGAGGCTCAAAAAGTCTTGTATTGATGAGATAGTTGAAGGTGGATCCACAAGGACACTATGTGAAGAAATTCAAAATGATGTGTCGGTTGCCTCGAAAGTGCGGGGGAAGGCTAAGGGAGGAGTGGAAGACTTTGCAAAATACTTTCCTCGCCCGTCCCTCCCTTTCCACAAAGAATTTCTCAACAAGCCATTGTGGCAAAAGTGGCTAAGCATATTGAGAGGCTTAAAGAGGCAACACTCCGAGTCCCATTCATTGATGTTATCAAAGAGATGTCGGGGTTTGCTAAATACTTAAAGATACTCTTGACTAGAAAGCTGCCTTGTGATAAAGAGAAAATCATTCCCGTAACTGATAGAATGAGTGCCATCATAGTAGGCACATATGTTGAGAAGAAAGGTGACCCAGGGGAGTTTACTATGCCTTGTCGAATTGGTAGATATGATTGTTGCATGCGCTTTATGATAATGGGGCAAGCATTGACCTGATTCCTCTGGCCATTTACAAGCAGTCTGGGTTGTCTATGCTTAAGTGCACTCTCATTTGGCTTCAGATGGCCGACAAATTCATTAAAACTCTAGTGGGGGTGGTAGAAGATGTTCTTGTCAAAGTTGAAAATTTTGTGTTACCGGCAAAATTGATAATTCTTGACTGCGATGTTGATAGAGAAATACCCAACATCCTTGGGAGACCATTCTTGGCTAATGGGAGAGCATTGATGGATTCTGAAAAGCATGAGACCATATTTCGCATCAAGAATGAGAGTATCACCTTCAAATCCAGGAGGAGCCACTTGTTGCCCATTGGAGTTGGGGAAATTTTCATGGTCAATGTTGAGCATGAAGTTGGAAGGGTAGTTGAGCATACTATGGTTGAATCACCCAAGAGAAAGAAGGCTAAATCAGGATGGGTGAAGTAATGCTTCAGCGGAACCAAGGACTGGGCAATAGGTCAGACCGGGACCAACGGAATGGGACTAAACGGGACGAGACGGGACAAGATGGGGGAGAACGCGACGACCGATAGGGCCAGGACTAACCGAGTCGGGATGAATCGATAGTCTCGTCCCGTCCCATCCCA
>JACEIK010000192.1:89772-112962 GCA_018107945.1 Datura stramonium | reverse complement strand
TACACGCCAGAAAATATTTTTGTTGCTTAATAAAATAATTTCAAAAATTGATTAAGTTCATTTATTTCTTCCCAGTCATCATTATCAAGTTTCAAATCAGGTTCGGCATTATGAGCATTATACAACATAGTGATAGGCCTTCTATAAATATGTTATACCCCGGGAACCCAAGGATCAGACCCGGGAGTCAAAACGAAGAAAAACTGAAAATTCACACCAGATCTAAAGACGACCCATGAGGTAGGTCGTGAGGAGTAACCACGAGTCGTGAGGTGACTCGTGGTCAGCAAGGTTGGCAGGCTCAGGTTAAGGAGGCCATGGGAATGACCATGAGTCATGGTCAGACCTCACGACTTGTGAGGTCACCCGTGGTCTGCCTTGGAGGTTTGGCAAGGTTGGGAAGCGCAGTGAAGGCCACGGATGGTGACCACAAATCGTGCTTTGACCTCACGACTCGTGAAGTCACCCGTGGGTTGGAGTGTATGGTTGGTCAAGGTTTGGGGCAGTGGAGGTCACGGGTGGGGACCATGAATCGTGGTCAGCCACCACGATTCATGGGGTCCCTTGAGTGATTTTTGGTAGTGAGCATGATGGGTCCCGACCACGAGTCATGCCCCCTGGCAATGACTCGTGAGGTCCCTCGTGGGGACTGACAACCAAAAATTTTTGCATTTTTAGTAAGGGTGTTTTCGTAATTCCTAAACTCCTAAAGCCTAAACTACGTCGTTTTAAGGTATGAATGGAGTCTTTTAAGGGGGTTAAGTTCATGTTAAGCCTCATTCATGCATGGAAAAGTATAAAAAGGAGATTAGAAAGTGATTCAAGGTGTTCTTTCTCAATTCCTCTAAATTCCATCTTGGGGTAGCAAGGGAAGTTAAGAATCAGATAATCCCAGGTACGTAAGGTTATCAATGGGTGAATCATTCCACACCCATGACCCTACTCTATGATTTTATTCAAAATTTATCAAAAACTCATGGGGTTTTGTATTTGATTTACATAAAATCTAATGATTTAATTATGGCTTTTGTGATTTTGAAATATTATCATAACCTATGGATTTTGATCATCTTCTGAGATTTAAATTGATTATAATATTGTTGATTTGATTTCTAAGCAATTAAGCTTAATTATGCATGCTCCATGATGAATCAATTTATGATTATTTTCTCATTGATGCTCTTTACAAGCCCAACATGAATTATGTTATAAATTATGAATTTATTATGTTACCCATTATGAATTTGAGAAAATCAAGTCATATGCATGATCAACAAGTAGGTATGAATCTTATTAATCATGAATTATGTTTTGATCGACTCACGGGCCTCATGTCATGGCTAGTTCACATATGTTCAAACATGTTTATGATTACTATGATTTAACTAGCCCATGAACTCATGTATGTATTATTATGAGCACTATATATGTTTCAGGAGTAGTATCGAACACCGAGTAGGTTCAGGGCTCAGGTTAAGCCCTGGATTTCATGAACTACGTGCCACCGTAGGTATGTTGGGACCCCTTTCATGTTTGTCCCTGGAAAAAATAGCCCCTTTCATGGTGATATCACACTTTCATGGTCCTACCCTTGGCAAGGTACGGACACCTTCCTGACTAGGGTTAAAAATCGGGCTTCATGTGTGCTCATATAGGGTATGTCGGTTAAGAGAATCTCCCACTGTTCATCATGATTTATGCATGTTATGATTATGTATGTTGGATCAAGTCATATTAAGTAAAGCTCTTCTGATATGATTATGATTATGTTTATGTTACGAATATTTTGAAAACCTTGAGTCATATGATATGTTATTATGATTTACGATACGAGCATGAAGTCCTACTCTTACGATCTTTTATGAATTTCTTATATGTTTTAAATGTCTTTTTTACTTACCTTGCATACTCAGTATATTCCACGTACTGACCGCATATGTTGTATCATTTCATGATACAGGTCCCAGTTCTCGGGCTCATCCTCACCCGTAGATAGTTTCAGATTTGCTCTCAGCGTTTTTGGTGAGTCCTCATGTTCGAGGGCTGTATGTTCATCCCTTATGTTGTTTCTTTCAGTTTCTGGATGTTGTATTAGTTGGGGAGTTGTTCCATCAATCCGCCCTTCATGTTTAGAGGCTTATCAGACTGCAAGTTATATTCAGCCGTATTGTATAAGTTTTGTACTGATATTTCCCTTTGGTTATGTTATGTTTACGTTCATATATGTTAAGTCTTCCGCTCATGTGATTGGACTAGATGTATGCTCGTGCCATGGGTCGACTTGGGGTCTCTCGGGGCTCCTCATCCCGTGTCTACAATCCGGGTGTACATTTGGGTCGTGACAAACTTGGTATGTTAAGAGAATCTTCCACTGTTCCTCACGATTTATGCATGTTATGATTATGTATGTTGGCTCAAGTCATGTTAAGTAAAGCTCTTCTAATATGATTATGATTATGTTTATGTTATGAATGTTTTGAAAACCTTGAGTCGTATGATATGTTATTATGATTTACGATACGAGCATGAAGTCCTACTCTTACGATCATTTATGAATTTATTATATGTTTTAAATGTCCGTTTTACTTACCTTGCATACTCAGTACATTCCACGTACTGACCGCATACCATCTATGTTGTATCGTTTCATGATACAGGTCCTAGTTCTCAGGCTCATCCTCACCGGGTAGATAGTTTCATATTCGCTCTCAGCGCTTTTGGTGAGTCCTCATGTTCGAGGGCTCTATGTTCATCCCTTATGTTGTTTCTTTCAGTTTCTGGATGTTGGATTAGTTTGGGAGTTGTCTCATCAATCCACCCTTCATGTTTAGAGGCTTATCAGACTGCAAGTTGTATTCAGCCGTATTGTATAAGTTTTGTACTAATATTTCCCTTTGGCTATGTTATGTTTACGTTCATATATGTTAAGTCGTCCGCTCATGTGATTGGACTATATGTATGCTCATTCCATGGATAGACTTGGAGTCTCTCGGGGCTCCTCGTCCCGTGTCTACGATCTGGGTGTACATTTGGGTTGTGACAAACTTGGTATCAGAGCCATAGGTTGATGTGTCCTAGGCAGTCTAAAAGCCGCGTTAAGTAGAGTCTTTTTCATGGTTGTGAAGCGCTCCACACTTATGATGAAGAGGCTACTAGACGTTTAAGAAATGTTTCCTTCTTTCATGATCTATGTCGTGCGGTGAACGTCCTCTACTCTTCTAATTCATGCTATTCGCGTTTGCTAAATCATGCCTCCATATCGAGTAAACGCCAGGGGAAATGGAAATGATAATGATCATGAGGTTTCCCATGAGGGTGAGCATCAGCCAGCTCCACTCGTTCATGAGGAGTACGTACTAGAGCCAGCTGCCTGTGCCGAGTTTAGGGCAGTGATCCAGATGCTGGCACAGGCCATGACTGCCCAGGTCTAGAATCAGACAGTGGCGCATTTCCCTCAGAATGGGGATGCAGCGGCAGCTAGGGTGAGGGATTTCTTGAGGATGAGCCCTCTGGAGTTCACGGGATCAAAGGTGGACGAGGGTGCACATGGTTTCATTGAGGAGATTCTGAAGATCACCCAGGTTATAGGGGTGAACAATGGTGAGTGTGTTGACTTGACCTCCTACCAGCTAAAGGGTATAGCACATATATGGTTTAAGCAATGGAGAGATGCCAGGGCGGCGGGTGCATGCCCGATAGGTTGGGATGAGTTTCAGACTGCATTCATGGATCGGTTCTTCCCTCAGGAGATGAGGGAGATCAAGGAGGCCAAGTTTGTTAATCTGAAGCAGGGTAACATGTCTGTCCAGGAGTATGCATTGGATTTCACCCTGTTATCTAAATATTCTCCGGAGTTGGTGGTGGATCAACAGGTTGGGGTGAGCCATTTTGTGCATAGAGTAGTAGATTACTTGGACAAGAATTGTTGGATCGCAATGCTTCATCGGGACATTGATTTTCCCTGTATTGTATTACATGAGCAACAGATGGAGTTAGTATACAGGAGGCAGAGAGAGGTAAGAGGGCCAGGACCGACAACTACGGGGTTTCTCAGGCCAGGTCAGGGGGTGGACCACATCAGCAGACTCAGCACAAGTCCATTGCTCCATCTCCATCATCAGCCAGCACGCCATCTAGGTTCAGGAGAGACTAGAGGAGCAGCGCTACAGGCTCGAGGAATCATGGTAGCATGCAGGTGGACCGCACATTTCCAGTTTGTGCGAAATGCTGCAAGAATCATCCGGGGAGGTGCCTGGTCAGCGCGGATGCTTGTTTCGGGTGTAGCAAACCTAGACACAAGATCAGAGATTGCCCTACAGCCAGTTCTACCGCTCTAGCAGCACGACCCCCTCAACAGGGTGCCTCCACTAGTTCAGTAGGTGGTCAGCGCCAAAACAGGTTTTATTCCCTAGTGCCTCACCAGGAGCAGGAGGCTTCGCCAGATGTGGTCATGGGTATGTTGCAAGTATTCCATATTGATTCTTATGCTTTGTTAGAGCCAGGAGCTACTTTGTCTTTCGTGACCCCTTACATTGTTAGTAGTTTTTGAGTTTGTCCTGAAATTCTATCAGAACCGTTCTCCATATCTACTCTAATCAGTGAATCAGTGTAGCTAGGTGGGCATATAGAGGGTGTCCCATCACAGTGTTGCATAAGGTTACCTCCGCAGACTTAGTCGAGTTGTCCATGACTGACTTTGATATCATCTTAGGTATGGATTGGTTGTTTTCATGTTATGCTTCGATTAATTATAGGACCCGTGCAGTGGAATTTCAATTTCCAGGTGAGTCAGTTTTGGAATGGAAGGGTAATTCAGCTGTACCAGCCGGTCGGTTTATTTCATACCTTAAAGACAGGAAAATGATCTCTAAGGGTTGTATGTAAAACCTAGTTAGGGTTAAGGATGTAGAGTCTGAGACCCCGACTATTCATTCAGTTCCAGTGGTGTGTGAGTATCCAGAAGTATTCCCTGATGATTTGCTAGGTGTCCCTCCCAAGAGGGAGATTGATTTAGATGTAGATCTTCTTCTCGACACGCAGCCTATATCTATTCTTCCTTACAGGATGGCTCCAGCCAAGCTAAAGGAGTTAAAAGAACAGTTGAGGGACTTGTTGTATAAGGGTTTCATTAGACCGAGCAAGTCTCCATGGGGTGCACCGGTTCTATTTGTTCGGAAGAAGATGGGTCCCTTCGAATGTATATTGATTATTGACAGCTGAATAAGGTCACTGTCAAGAACAGATACCCCTTACTAAGGATTGATGATTTATTTGACCAACTTCAGGGTGTCAGGTGTTTCTCGAAGATAGATCTAAGGTCATGGTATCATCAGCTCAGAGTGCGGGAGTGTGACATCCCAAAGACAGCTTTCCGAACCCGGAATGACCATTATGAGTTTGTAGTTATGTCATTTAGACTAACCAATGCCCCTTCAGCCTTTATGGATCTAATGAACAGGGTATTCAAGCCGTATCTATACATGTTTGTGATTGTGTTCATTGATGACATCCTTATATACTCTCGAAGCGAGGAGGAGCATAACGCTCACTTCAGAATAATGCTTCGGACCCTCAAGGATAATCAGTTTTATGTAAAGTTCAGCAAATGTGAGTTTTGGTTGGACTCGGTGGCATTTCTAGGCCGTGTGGTATCAGGTGAGGTCATAAAAGTAAACTCTTAGAAGATCGAGGCGGTAAAGAATTGGCCCAGACCGGTGAACCCGTTAGATATCAGGAGCTTTTTGGGCTTAGAAGGCTACTACCGAAGATTTGTTGAGGGTTTTTCATCAATTGCAGCCCCATTGACCAGGTTTACTCAGAAAAAGATAAAGTTCCAATGGTCGGAGGCTTGTGAGGGAAGCTTCTAGGAATTGAAGACCCGACTCACTTCAGCACCAGTGTTGACTCTACCCGAGGGTATGGATGGCTTTGTGGTGTATTGTGATGCTTCACGAGTTGGACTCGGATGTATGTTGATGCAGCATGGGAAAGTAATAGCATATGCCTCTCGACAACTGAAAGTTCACGAAAAGAATTATCCGACTCATGATCTCGAGTTGGCCACGGTGGTGTTTTCATTGAAGATATGATGACATTATTTATATGGGGTCCACGTGGATGTGTTCACGGATCACAAGAGCTTGCAATATGTTTCACGCAAAAGGATCTCAATCTTCGGCAAAGGAGGTGGTTGGAGTTATTAAAGGACTATGATATGAGTGTTTTGTACCACCCGGGCAAGGCTAATATGGTAGCGGATGCACTTAATAGGCTCTCTATGGAGAGTGTGTCCCACGTGGATGAGGAAAAGAAGGAGTTGGTGAAAGATGTCCACCGGCTTGCAAGATTGGGAGTTAGATTGATCAACTCGACCGATGGCAGTGTTGTTGTACGGAATGGGTCAGAATCATCATTGGTGGTCGATGTCAAATCTAAGCAAGATAAGGATCCGATTTTGAAGAAGCTGAAGGAAGGGTGTGGAGTCAAAAGGTGGAGGTTTTCTCCCAAGGGGGAGATGGTGTGCTACGATACCAGGGTCGACTATATGTTCCGTTTGAGAGTTCGGATATTGCATGAGGCACATGGTACCATATATTGTATCCATCCGGGATCCATGAATATGTATTGGGACTTGCGAGAAATCTATTGGTGGGATGGCATGAAGAACGATATTGCAGAGTTCGTATCCAAATGTCCAAACTATCAACAAGTGAAAGTCGAGCATCAAATGTCGGGAGGCTTACTTCAGGATATTAGAATTCCCACATGGAAGTGGGAAGAGACTAATATGGACTTCATTACAGGCCTACCTCGTACTCGATGACACTATGATTCTATTTTGGGTGGTGGTAGACAGGTTAACCAAGGCTGCACACTTTCGACCGGTCAAGACCACAGATTCAACTGATGATTATGCCAAATTCTATATTCGTGAGTTGGTTCAACTTCATGGAGTGCCCTTTTCTATTATTTCAGATCGAGGTACTCAGTTTACCTCTCAGTTTTGGCAATCTTTCCAAAAAGGGCTTGGGAATCAGGTTAAGCTCAGCACAACATTCCATCCGCAAACAGATGGCCAGGCGGAGCGGACAATCCAGACTCTTGAGGACATGTTGAGGGCATGTGTTATGGATTTTAAAGGTAGTTGGGATGAACATTTTCCCTTAATCGAGTTTGCTTGTAATAACAGCTATCACTCTAGTATCCAAATGGCACCGTTCGAGGCTTTTTATGGGCGGAGGTGTAGGTCGCCCATAGGATGGTTTGAGGTTGATGAGGCAGCTATGATAGGGCCAGACTTGGTTCACGAGGCTATGGTGAGGTTCAATTGATAAGGGACAGGCTTAAAACTACTCAGAGTCGTCAAAAGTCATATGCGGATGTAAGAAGAAGAGATTTTGAGTTTGAGGTTGATGATTGGGTATTTCTCAAGGTATCTCCCATGAAGGGAGTCATGCGGTTCGGAAAGAAAGGAAAAATTAGTCCCCTCTATATTGGTCCCTATTGGGTTATGAGAAGAATTGGTAAGGTAGCGTATGAGTTGGACTTTCCATCAGAGTTATCTTTTGTGCATCCCGTGTTTCATGTGTCGCTGTTGAAAAAGTGCTTGGATGATCCATCTTTAGTAGTCCTGGTGGACAGTGTTGGTGTAAAAGACAGCCTCAGTTATGAAGAAGTACCCGTGGAAATATTAGATTGTCAAATCCATAAGCTAAGGAACAAAGAAGTAGCTTCAGTTAAAGTATTATGAAGAAATCAACATGTTGAAGGAGCTACGTGGGAAGCCGAAGCGGATATGATGGCTAGATAACCACACCTGTTCTCTACCAGCTCAGTTTCAGTTTGAGGTATCAGTTTTTCCCTAAACCTCTAATCAGTTTTCATTTTTAGTTCATGCACACTAGTTTGTTTTATGATATGGTAAATGTATGTGATGTCTGAATTCAATTTAGTTATGTAGATCTTTTTGGAGATAGTCAATCCGTCAGTTTTCAACTTAAATGATTAGTATTTATATATGGTGATAGCTTGTTTCTGAATTTTCTACATGTTTCTAACATTCGAGGACGAATGTTCCAAAGGAGGAGATATTGTTATACCTTGGGAACCCAAGGATCAAATCTGGGAGTCAAAACGAAGAAAAACTGAAAATTCGCACCAGATTTCAGGACGATCCGTGAGGTAGGTCGTGAGGAGTGACCACGAGTCGTGAGGTGACTCGTGGTCAGCAAGGTTGGCAGGCTCAGGTTAAGAATGCCATGGGCATGACCACGAGTCGTGGTCAGACCTCACAACTCGTGAGGTCACCCGTGGTCTGCCTTGGAGGTTTGGCAAGGTTGGGAAGGTTAGTGAAGGCCACGGATGGTGACCACGAGTCGTGGTCAGACCTCATGACTCGTGAGATCACCCGTGGGTTGGAGCGTATGGTTGGTCAAGGTTTTGGAAAGTGGGGGTCACGGGTGGTGACCGTGAGTCGTGGTCAGCCACCACGATTCGTGGGGTCCCCTGAGTGATTTTGGGCAGTGAGCATGATGGGTACCGGCCATGAGTCGTGCCCCCTGGCAATGACTCTTGAGGTCCCTCGTGGGGACTGGAACCAGAAATTTCTGCATTTTTAGTAAGGGTATTTTCATAATTCCTAAACTCCTAAAGCATAAACTACGTCGTTTTAAGGTCTGAATGGAGTGTTTTAAGGGGGTTAAGTTCATGTTAAGCCTCATTCATGCATGCAAGAGTATAGAGAGGAGATTAGAAGGTGATTCAAGGTGTTGTTTCTCAATTCCTCTAAATTCCATCTTGGGCTAGAAAGGGAAGTTAAGAATCAGATAATCCCAGGTATGTAAGCTCATCAATGGGTGAATCCTTCCACACCCATGCTCCCACTCTATGATTTTATTCAAAATTTATCAAAAACTCGTAGGATTTTGTATTTGATTTACATAAAATCTAATGATTTAATTATGGATTTTGTGATTTTGAAATTTTATAATAACCTACGGATTTTTATCATCTTTTGAGATTTAAATTGATTATAATATTATTTATTTTATTTTTAAGCAATTAAGCTTAGTTATGCATGGCCCATGATGAATCGATTTATGATTTATTTTCTCATTAATGCTCTTTACAAGCCCAACATGAATTATGTTTTAAATTATGAATTTATTATGTCACCCATTATGAATTTGATAAAATCAAGTCATATGCATGATCTACTAGTAGGTATGAATCTTTTTAATCATGAATTACGTTTTGGTTGACTCACGGGCCTCATGTCATGGCTAGTTCACATATATTCAAGCATGTTTACGATTACTATGATTTAACTAGCCCATGAACTCATGCATGTATTATTATAAGCACTATATATGTTTTGGGAGTAGTATCGAACACCGAGTAGGTTCAGGGCTCAAGTTAAGCCCCAGATCTCATGAACTACGTGCCACCGTAGGTATGTCGGGACCCCTTTCATGTTTGTCTCTGGCCCAAATGGCCCCTTTCATGGTGATATCACACTTTCATGGTCCTATCTTTGGCAAAGTATGGACACCCTCCCGACTAGGGTTACAAGTTGGGCTTCATGTGTGCTCATATGGGGTATGTCGGTTAAGAGAATCTCCCACTATTCCTCACAATTTATGAATGTTATAATTATGTATGTTGGCTCAAGTCATATTAAGTAAAGCTCTTCTAATATGATTATAATTATGTTTATGTTACGAATGTTGTGAAAACCTTGAGTCGTATGATATGTTATTATGATTTACGATACGAGCATGAAGTCCTACTTAGATCATTTATGAATTTCTTATATGTTTTAAATGTCCATTTTACTTACTTTGCATACTTAGTACATTCCACGTACTGATCGAATTCCTTCTATGATGTATCGTTTCATGATACAGGTCCTAGTTCTCAGGCTCATCCTCACCCGTAGATAGTTTCAGATTCGCTCTCAGCGCTTTTGGTGAGTCCTCATATTCGAGGGTTGTATGTTCATCCCTTATGTTGTTTCTTTCAGTTTCTGGATGTTGGATTAGTTTAGTAATTGTCCCATCAATCCGCCCTTCATGTTTAAAGGCTTATCAAACTGCAGTTGTATTCAGTCGTATTGTATAAGTTTTGTACTGATATTTCCCTTTTGCTATGTTATGTTTACGTTCATATATGTTAAGTCTTCTGCTTATGTGATTGGACTAGATGTATGCTCATGCCATGGGTCGACATGGGGTCTCTCGGGGCTCCTCATCTCGTGTCTATGGTCCGGGTGTATATTTGGGTTGTGACAAAATATATGCAACTTCTAACATTTCATATAATGAATTCCACCTAGTTTTTACATGTTTTAAATTTTCTATATGGAAGTTCACATATTCTACAAAGTTCTTTAAATTCATGAATTCTAGAACTTTTATTCATTAAAAAAATCTAAAAACATGCATATTCAACTTTAGAAAACCTAGTATCAAATAATTTAATGACATCCTGTATAGCCAAATTAAATATATGAGCAGCACATCTAACATAGAAAGTATCATTATTAATTGGACATAATCGACGTCTTAGCATATTAACAATACTAGTATTAGAAGAAGCATTATCTAATAATACACTCGATATTTTATCACAAATACCAAAAGATTGTAAAATTTCAAGTATAGTAGAAGCTATATATGTAGCAGTTTTTCTCTGCTCACAACTTTTGTAACCTATTATTTTTTTTATAAATTTCAGTTATGATCAATCCAATGTGCAGTAATAATTAAATAATCAATGGCATTGACACTATGACCCATATTAGATGTATTAGAAAATCTACCATCGAAATAACTACATAAACAGCGAAGATAATGATAATGTTTTGCTTGAAATTCAAAAATGTCACGTTTAACCATGTTTCGCGAAAACCTTGAAAAGAAGGATCATAAATTTGTTGAATATACATAATAAATCTGGGATAGAAGGGAAACCTAAAAGGCAAATCACAGACCACAATAATTTTAGCGATGTTTTCACGGTCTCTATCCCTATTATATTTCCATTGTGTAACAGGGCTACTTGAGTTTGAAGGGTTTAACTGGCCCTGAACCATATATGAACCCCTTTCTGTTCCAACAGGGATAGAATCACAATCGATGGCTTTGGAGGCTTCTTTAGTCGTCATATATTCAAGTTTAGAACATCGTAATACATGTCTATTTAACCCCCTGTCCCACCTCCGCTTCTACCGCATTCATGCTTAAATACCCTTTTACACTTATTACAAATAATTTTCGTTTGTTCCTCATTCTGATGCATAAATTGCCAAATAATGAAAGTTTTAGCCTGTTGAACCTTTGTCTTATCCCTAGTAGGAGGCACAGGGGGAAGTTGAGTTTCAGACTGAGGAGTATCCTAATTTGGAGATTCGATATCAAGACTAGTAGGTGTATCATCTAATTCTTTTTCTTCTACTTATACTTCTAATTCTTCATCTAATTCTTCATTTAATAAATTATCATAATGCCTTTACATAATTTCATTATCCAATGGAGTATCCGAAGTAATATTAATAGGAGTCTAACAAATTGCGTAAAATCTTCCTTATTAATTCTAACTCTAGGCACTGAAGAAGAACCACCAATTTTTTTAGAAGTAAAACTAGAACCTGTTCTTTTTTTTGCTAGTATTAATACTGAACGCACCGACAACCTTGAATAGACCACTCTTTCCTTTTCTAGAATTTTTTTTCCAGAATTCATATTATAATTCATGATTAAATAAATATAACACAACTAAATTTATGACTAAATAAATATAACACAAGTATATTTAAATAAAGAAGATAGAAAAACTAAATGCAAAAAAATAAATAAATAACAGAAGTAAGTATAGAACGAATGTATCAAACGTCTGCATAAAAATAGACGATTATAATCAATAGTCGGAATTCGAAAATTGATGTAGCAACTAGCAAGTAGCAACTTGAAACTTGAAATTAAAATAACTAAGATGATTTGAATTTGAAAAATATAAATTTTGGAGAATGAGAGTATGTTGATTGTTGAGAGAATTGAGAATGAGAATTGAGAATTGAGAATTGAGAGAGTGAGTGAGTAATAAAGAGTAGATGAATTGTGATTTCTGAATAAATTGTGAGGGGTTTTTATAGTTATTAAAAAAGGACCTAGTAATTTTTAAAACATGAGGGTATAAAAATAATTAAAGGGGTGGGGGAAGCTTTTTAATGCTGAAAAGTGAAAAGAGTCGTTGGGAGGCCCCACCCTAACGGCTAGAAAAGGCCACAATTAAAAATTTTGAATTTTTTCCAAACGAACTGAGACAGTATCAGAACGAATCAGGCCTAGAAAACCGGTAAAAAAAACCCGTCCCATCCCCCCTATCCCGTTTTTGCATACGGGCTAGCCGAAATAGGGACTACTGGTACCCGAACCCGGGCCAGTACTGGGTCGGGCTAGGACGTCCCGTCCCATTGGCCATCCCTAGTGGAACCAAAGGCAGGAAGTGCGTGACGAAGTCCCGTAGATGGGTCACCAAAACCATGATCAGGTATCTTGCATCGTGTTACAATGTTAAATCAGGCGCTTCTTGGGAGACAACTCAAGGGATGCTACACCTTGTGTAATATCCACGTCATGCCACGATGTTAGATCAGACGCTTCTTGAGAGGCAACCAAGCATTTTGGACTAATGAGTGTTGTTTGCTATAGGTATAATTAGCATGTTGAATGGAAACATCAGTTAAAACAGAAGGCCAAAATTTTCAACCCTAAAGGACGACTAGAAAGACAGACTGCTCTTTCAAAAGACGGTCTGTCTATGTGACCGTCCATTGCCTCCTCTGTTGTAGCCAAATAGAGAGCTTCTATAGCCATTGTTCTTGCATTCTGATGTTGTTAGTGCATTGAGGGCACCGCACCATCTTAGGATGGGGGCGGGTATCATTTGGAATGCATGTGTTTTGATTGATCCAATGAATGTGTGTGATAGCAGAGAATTAATGTAGTCCAAATTCTTACAGCTTTCTTAGTATTAGCTTCTTGTTTTTTCTTCTTAGATTAACTTCTTTTTTATTTTGTAGTGTAGATCCCTCCTTGATTTTCTTAGCCATGGTTCTTTTCTGAGGGCTTACTCTATGTTGAATCTGGAAAAATAAAAGTAGTTAAGTGTCGTAGTGCATAGGCCCGAGGTATTCTTGGATGACTTCTCCATTATGGTTGAATCATTTGAATCTTGCCTCAAACACTTGCGCAAAGTGTTGAACAGATGTGCAAAAGCTAATATGGCCCTAAATTGGGAAAAATGTTATTTTATGGTCAAGGAAGGAATAGTGTCAGGTCACAAAATCTTTAGAAAAGGGATTGAGGTGGACAGGGCGAAAATTGAAGTTATAGTAGGTTTTGCACCACCTATTTCCCTAAAAGAGGTCAGAAGCTTTTTAGGGAATGCAGGATTCTATAGGCAATTTATCAAGGACTTTTAAAAGATTGCATATCCATTGTGCAAATTACTTGAGAAGGAGGTGAAGTTCATATTTGATGAGGCATGTCCAAATGCTTTTGAGTGCTTGAAACAGAAACTCACCACTGCTCCTATTATCATAGCTCTAGATTGTTCTCTTCTATTTGAAGTAATGTATGATGCTAACGGGATTGCTCTAGGTGCTGCATTAGGCTAACGGAGAGCAAAGATTTTCCATCATATCTAGTATGCTGGTAAAACACTAAACACAACCCAAACGAACTACGCTGTCACAGAACATGAGCTGTTAGCAGTGGCCTTTGTATTCGAGAAGTTTCAAACATACTTGCTTGGAACTAAGGTGATCGTCTATACAAACCATGCTGCTTTGATATACCTGATGTTTAAAAAGGATGCTAAACCTAGGTTGATTAGGTGGATGTTTTTGCTTCAAGAATTTGAGTTTAAGGTCAAGGACCACAAAGGAACTGAAAACCAGGTAGTTGATCACTTATCTAGACTAGAGTTTGAGGCAAGGGCAAGGGAGGAGATTGATATCGATGATTCTTTCCCAGACGAGCAAGTACTAGCTGCATCTCAGAACTTGATTCCTGGGTTCGTTGACTTTGTAAATTATTCGGTCAGTGACAGGATCCCAGCGGACATGACTCCCCAGCAGAAGAAGTTCTTATTTGATGCCCGAAGATACTATTAGGATGAACCATGCTTATTTCGCATTTGTGAAGATGGGATCATTCATAGGTGTGTGCCAAAGGTAGAAATGTTGAGCATTCTAGAGGCCTATCACTAATCCCCAGTTGAAGGTCATCATAGTGGTATCCAAACTGCACACAATATCTTGCAATGCGGGTATTATTGGCCCTCTATTCACCAAGGTTCCTATGATTATGCCAAGGCATGTGATCAATGTTAAAGATGGGGTGGCATTACCCACAAGCATGAGTTACCATTGACCCCTATTCTAGAAGTTGAGTTATTTGATGTATGGGTTATAGATTTCATGGCCCATTTTTTAGCTCATATGGAATGAAATAGATCTTGGAGGCAGTGGATTATGTATCCAAATGGGTGGAGGCTATTGCACTACCTAACAATGAAGGCAAAAGTGTCACAGCATTTCTGTAGAATCACATATTTGCTAGATTTGGTACTCCCAGCGCAATCATCAGTGATGGTGGATCACATTTTTGTAACCGCCTCTTTCGATGCTCAAAACTAAGAAAATAGCATGGAATTAGGTATGTTTATATGGATATGAGATACTTTTACTTTGATTTTAGGGAAAAAAAGAGTTGGAGCAAAATGTGCAAAAGAAGCCTAACAATACAGAAAATCAGCTAAAGTACAACTCTTAGTACGAGTCGTAACTTGATTGTACGAGCCGTACTAAGAACTATGATGAAAGTCAGAAGGTTCAACTAAGATGAAGGCAACATACGACTCTCAATACGAGCCATATCAAGATGTTACGAGTCATACCAAGATGGTACGAGCCGTAACTGGAGTTATGGAATTGTTTTGAGAAAATTTCACAAAGGAAGACTCTTGGTACGGATGGACTCACAGATTGTAACATCAACATACGACACATACCATGAGCCATGGTGAACTTCTGAAGATTCTTCAATACTTGGTAGAACATCAAACACGACAAACAGTATGACTGGTAGGAAGAAGGTAAGAGTCGTACCACAACACTCGTGAAAAATTTCAGAAGATGTCAGAGTTCTTAGAGCCAAACCACGAAAGCATTATATGACTCATAGGACTGTGGTACGAGTTGTAACAACCTGCCAAGACTTAAACAAATCTTCAGCAGCCAGGGACATATGAGGAGCAGGTACGGCCCTTACAATCCTGCTACGGGTCGTAGGTCCAGTCAAGACACAGTCAGCGCCAGATATGAGAAATTCCCTATTAGCTTAGGAAAAGGTTGCAAATGTCTGTATAAATAGCTTTATGTTTTATTTTATTTAGAGAACTATAGAAAAAAAGTAGTAGACATGTGAAGAATATTTTTTTGTGAATTTTTATCATGTTTTGAAGAGCGATTCTTAGGATCAAATTCTTGAATTCCAACATTGTTCTTGAGATTGTTCTTCGATATTCAAATCTAGTTTTCATCCAATTGTTGCTGTAAGTATTTAATTATGTGTTTGTCTATGAATAAAAATTGTAATCTTACAACCATGACAGGCTAAAACCTCCACAACCAGAGGTTGTGGGAGCAATGGTGGATTAATGAAATAGGGTTACACAAAGGTGATTCAAAACAAATGCTAAACACTTGTATTGTATTCTCTTCATATTTAAACATTTCTTAACGGTGTATAACATTAGGACTTTCTAGAATACTTTACTTTCTTTAACCTAGAGAAGTAGAGATTAGGAAAAGAGAATTACAATAAAGCCTTGACTTTTATGATCATTATATTAACTTGACCTGTGGTCGCAGGATAGTTAAATTTTGAACATATTGATAACGGTCAGTTTGAAATTTCTCATGAGACCTGACCTGGTGATTTAGTAATGTCATCCAATAGCGACGAATAAGTCATTTGGATGAACCCTGGTTATGAGTTCTACAAGTACGCATTGGATTGATCACGTGTGTATATCAGAAGTTGTTATGAACCCACAGGGAATACTTACCCTAGTTGTTTGCATATCTTGATTTAAATCACGAATAAAATCTTGTTTGAATATTTTTTTCCTTAAATCCACCCAATTTGGAGATAACTCACCAACAAGTTCAACTACCGTCATTAGTCTAGATCTTACCCTATTCCCTGTGGGTTCGAACCCAACCTCTCCGTTGGGTTCTTTATTCACAACGACCACTTCATACTTTGTCAGGAAGTGTGAATTTGAGCATTATCAGTGATCATTCTTAGTCCCAACATTAGCTTCACTATCGCTTCAGTCAAGTCCAGCCCCAACTTAGGTGAGTCCTCACGATCAGAGAATGTCAGCTTTGTTACATGTTCTTTCTTTTTGCCTTTCAGTTTTTAGATTTTGGTAGAGCTAGTTGGGGGTGTTGTCCCATAAGCACATCTATGACTAGAGGCTTTTCAAACTATTATGTTTAGATGTTCAGCGATGTTGGCTTGTAGTCCTGTTTATGCTTTATGAGATTCTAGACTTCTAATCATGCTATGATTTATGCTTTAATTTCGCTTAGTTATATGCTCTTAATCATGTTATGAATATTTCATAGGTTAGCTTGGAGCTATCTGTGATTCTATGTCTCATGTCGCGGTTCGGGGTCCATACTCAAATCATGATAGTAATGCATGATATGAATGAAAGGGGCATCTCTGTAAATAGTGAGGACGCAGAATGGTAAAATTTTGGTGTATCATTGATTGTTAGATTATGCGTGATCAAGTTGGCGTAATTTATCTTATTTAGATAGTTCTCGAGGCTGGGTGATTTCAACAAATGACCTTTAATTGTGATAGTGTACGCATGTCAAGAAGATTATAATGCTTGATTAAATTGTTTAGGGGACCTGAGTGTGAGTAGACCTATTCATGAAGTGATGTGTGTGGTTGAATCATTAGTCTGGCTGTAGTAGATTGTTTGAGGATGATCAATAGTTTAAGTGTGGGATGATTATCTTAGGCATATTTACGCGCTCAACTATCATATTTTTCCCATGTTTAGCTTTGTTTTGAGACAAAACTCATGTGTTGCCTTTGTTTTATATGCTATTCTTGTAAAGGAGCTAACATACATGATTAGATATTTACAGTGTGCCAAAATTTGACCCATTTGGCTATAAAAAGAAAGTATGGATGATAAAGGGTCCAAAAGGAGTTGTTTTCAAAGCTAAAAGGGAGTTGGCATTGCGGACGCAAGCCACCACAAAGAGCCCCATATTGCACCTGTCTCAGAATATCAGAGAATGAGAAAACTGACCTAGCTCCGCACCAAGCTCTACATCCAAAAGTTGTTTCTCCCAAATAGACCTCGTGTTATGCAGTGGTTACTCAGTTTTGATCTATGCAACGCGCAGCTAGTGTGTTCGTCCAAGAACTTTTCGACTAAACTCCTGATCAAAGTATGAAAGATGCAAATCTATTCCACTTGTAATGCCTCGGACTTTCGGGCTAAGTTTGAAATCATTCTAGGTATGTAGATAAACCCAAAAACAATGAATTTTTATTGAAACTATGTGTTAATATCAATTCTTTAAGTGCGGGAAGTGCATTAGATACAAATTAAGATCATAAGGAACCTCTAGCACAAAGTTGAGTTGAGAGCTTTCCTACCGATTGAGTTTTGATATAAGTTCTCACAAAAGTCAACTTTAAATGATCCTAACTCCAAATTTATGAATTATTTTTAGGTAATTCAACCATCAAATTGAATCCCTTTGAGTTTTCTTTCCAATGCATCTAACCTTGCATCAATCAGTGTTTGTAGTACAAAGTTATGGGCATTTTTCTAAGGCACTGTCAAGATAGGTGCTATAAGAGGCGCGAAACTAAACTTCACACGAGTAAAATTAGTCAAATAGGCGCTATAAGAGGAACTTAGTGCCCGGGACCAAATTTCAAATTAAAAATTTCAACAGAGTTGCATTATAGCAGGCACGACATGCCAACGGCCAAAATTCGAAAGGGCAAGGTGGCGCTATAGCAGATGCAACGCGTCAGGCCTTGTCCCCAACCCATTTCTATATATATCTTATGTTTTTTTTATGAAAATTATTACAAAGTTTTCCCTTTCGATATCCAAACATCCAAACTCTATTTCCTCCCTAAATTTCCATGGTTTCGATGAAGATTAAGCCCCCCAAACATCTCCAACTATAAATTCCTCCAAGATAAGTATTCTCTTTCATTCCTAAGGCTAAGCTAATGATTCCTAACCTATAGTTATGAGTTATAATGTGGTTCTTAATGCAAAACCCTAGGAATCATCAAGGACACCAGTTGGTAAGGTCTTATAATTAATTTTTCAAATTCTCAATTGAAGATTGGAGTGTTTGAGGTGTAAGGCTAGTCATAGTGATGAACTCCGTTCTTCCTCACGCCCTACATCTTTAGTTTCAGTTTTAGAAGAACCTAAGTGTTAAGATTTTGCCCAAGGTCTGTGAATTGGGTTTTCTTCCTTATAGTATGGGTTCTACATTATGGTTCCTTGTTTAAACTTTTGACATCCTTATTGATCATGATTGTTTATTGATGTTCATATTTGTTCTACCACATGAACTCATTTTGCGAAAACTACATGAAAATATTGTCAAATTGTTTAAATGATGTAGCTTTCAAATATTATGAAAAGAATTCTTGAGAGAAAGTTCATATAAGCATACTTAGCTTTAAACACATGTTTTTCAGAAAGAAAACAGAGTTCAGTTTTAGAGAATATTTCAGAATAGCCTTTCAGTTTAATCAATTTTAGCGTCATTGCATTATTTTTTGAAAAGAAAATGAAAGCATATTTTTGAAACACAATTTTAAGCATAGAGGCTCACCGGCGTTATACTATTTTGAGCATAGAAGCTCACCAGTTTTATATAGTTTTGAGCATAGAAATTCACCAGTTTTATACAGTTTTGAGCATAGAGGCTCACCAGCAGAGTACAATTTTGAGCATAGAGGCTTATTAGTTATTATATATCTATATTTATTTTGAGCTAGAAAGGCTTCACTGAGATATTTCAGGTGCCTCAAATAGAAATAGTTTTTATATGAGCACAGTTTTTGTGAGGACTATTTGCACCATAATGGTTGAAGGATTCAGATATCCCATAGCCCCAAAACCACGTAGCTACGATAGGTTAGGATTGTGTCATTGATTTGCGTGACTCTTCAGACTACCCCTTGTAAGGGCTTAGTATGGATCCATAGTTTAGTTTCATCCTTTGCCTTGGTGTCACACCCCGAGCATGGATCCATGACCGCGACATGGGACCTAGAACTCTCAATGGCTCCAAGATAACCCATGACACTTACATAGCATATACTTGAGCATAATTAAGAAGAAAGTAATACCGAACATAACATAAAAAGAAGATTAAATATCATAAAGCATAAGCATAGACAACAAGTTAGAAATGTTTAATCATCTGTGCATAGTTGTCTGAAAAGCCTCTAATAATAGATGAGCTAATGGGACAACACCCCCAACTAGATCTACCAATATCTAAAAACTGAAAGATATACATGAATGAAACATATGACAAAACTAATTTCCTTGGATAATAAGGACTTACCAAAACTAGAATTGGACTGATCTAAAGTGGGAGCAAAGCTAACATAGGGTCTGAGACTAATCAGTCGAACCTATATCATGAGATGATATAACATAGAGTATGTGGTTAGTACTTTGAATGTATTTAGTATATAGGTTAAGTAAGACATGCCAGAAAAATCATAGTCTAAAATCATGAGTATAAAGAAAGCCACCATATGAGGTTAAGGACAACATGCTAAAATTATGATCGTCAGATAGTCATAAACATGAGTTATTCATCATAAACTAAAGAATAATGACCCAAGGTTTTGAAAGTAAATCAAATAGTTTAACATGTTTTAAAATGTAAGTAAATTCTCATAATATATTCAATGGGTCAATAACACCATAGAAAATGATATCATAAATCTTGTACATGAATAGCTTAAAACATGAGGAACAGTGGGAGGCTTCATCATAACCGACACCATTATGAATGAGCACATGAAGCTCCAACTATCTCACTTAAATGGGCTGACCCATCCTAAGCCTTGCTAGGGCAAAGAACAATAAATGTGTGATATCACTCGTGAGCTCCGACATTGAGTTGTATATCTGCACTTGTGACATGAAATTGCTAGAAACATGTGCTAGTTGAGAGTGATGTGTTAGTCAATTCTATATCTATGTGCCACTATGTGGGAAAGAAAAATTATTTGTTCACTTGCTTTGAGCACACTCTAAAACTTGCCAAGATACTTGTGCTGGGATTTTGGAGTAACTATGGGTTGTTGAGATGAACTTAGGACTTATTTGTGTTTCATAAGTCACATATACCTAAAGAGACCTACCAAATGATGCATGAATCCCTAGTCTCCCTCTTTGAGCCTATTGACCTTTTTCGTGATCAACTATAATGAAAAGCCAAAGCCAATTCTCAAGTTGACCCTCTTTTGAACTCATCCTCCTTGACACTTGAAAAGTAATGAACAAAATGAGCTAAAAGTTGTAAGTTGTGGGTGTTAAGGAGGGAGAGAAATAAATAGGCCAAAAGATGTAGTATGAGCACATCACAAGGTGTAATTAAGCAATGAGCTAAAAAAAAGAAAAAGAAAAGAAAGCAAAAGATAAAAAGAGAAAAATGAAGCTTGAGCTCATAAAAGCACTTCGGGGTATGAAAAATATCAAAATAAAAGATGGGAAGAAAAGAAGGGATCAAAAAGGTGAGAGGCTGTGGAAACATGATGAAATGGTCAAGAAAGGTAAGTGAGTCATTAAAAGCCTAAATTGCATCCTACCAGCCTCTAACCTTCATTACAAGCTTAGAAAAGTCCTTATGTGATCTCAACCGGGATTCTCGAAAAGAAAGACACTTGAGTAAATGGGAAAGCATATGGTAGTTGTGAGCTATCTTATGAACTTCTTTTGTGAGAGTTGAGTGCATTCCTCTTCTCTCTTTATCTTGTGTTTTCTTGTGTTGTGTGTTGTTATTATTTCAGAAAAAGGACACTTTCCTTGGTCTAATTATGAGGGCATGTAGATTTGAATGGCTGGCATGTTTCACTTCTCTAGTTAGGGTATATGCATACTGATATGATGTCATGAGTGGAGGTTGCATGCTTAGTCAAAATGATTGCGAGAAAATTATATTTTGATTGATAGAGGGGGTGGCTGGATTGAATTTGATGTGTTGATAGCGATTGTTGACAACCACCCTAGTCATGATAATTTGTTAGTTAGGGACATTAGTTAGGTTTAGGGTAGTTCTCTTCTTGGTTTGCTTGACGATAAGAAAATGCTTTTAGTTTGGGGTGTTGATGTGTCGGGATTAGCGACACTCTTTACTTTTTTTACAGCATTTTGCATGTCATTTGGAGTGAAATTAAGTAAAACTAACCTTATTGTGCTATGTTACAGGATCCCAAGACATTGAATAAATAAAGGAGCTAAGGCTAGAGAACTGCTCAGGAGACGAGGCAAAAAACGGGCTGTCAATCTAAAGAACGGTCCGTCCCTCAGTCCGTTCCTTTCTAATTGCAAATTCCAGAAACCCAAAAAATTGAGTCCCTAAAGTATGGCTAAAAGGACGGTCTGCCAATGGATAACTGGATTAGAGATTGGCAGAATAAGATTTCTCCAGTACAAAGTAAAGTACGAACCGTCTTTTCAAAGGATGGTCCATCTCCCAGACATACTCAGGGACAAAAGCAGAAATGTAAAGGATGGTCCAAAGGATATTCTGTTCCTACACATCTGGCACTCAAATGTTCAAATTTAATAGGATATTTTTGGAGCATAGTATAAATAGATTTTCTTGTAATTTTTTAGGAGCTTTTCATTCCTTAGTTCATAGTTAGCATAGAGAGTAGATCTTAGACCTAGTTTCCAAATAGATTATACATTTGCATTTTGTAATTGAAGATTATCATAAATCAAGTAGAGATCTCAATTCCTTTTGGTAAGAACGTCTCATTATTTCTCTTATCTTCTTTTTCAAGTCATGGGTAACTAAAACCAGATTTAGGGTTTTGAACCCTAATGATCCTAATTTGTTAAAATTGAGTTTGAGCTATTGAAAATTTGATTGATCTTTGTTTTGTAGCTTATGATTGGTGATGAAATTATCCAATCCTGCTGAATTACCCTTATGAGGCTTGAGAGAGCAAATTTGGATTGGGTTAGCATCAATCAACAATGACTCAAGGCATAACCCTTATTTTAATAGATTCTCCAGACATAGGTTGAATTCTAAATTAGCAAACAAGCAATTTGGTAGAAAGGAGTTCTGTTCAATTTGAAAAAATTGAAGTAGATTGACACCTATGGTGCTATTGGAAGATACCCATGGGTTGCCTAAGTAAATTTCTTGCATGTTCAGTCTTAGCTCTCTCTCAATTCTTCCATATTGGGTGATTTAGGGGGGATAAACCTATAATTGGGGCCACTTCCCTAGAATTATCTCTAATTGCATACAACCGTAGCTTAATACAATTGGTAGTTATAGTTAAATTCCTTCACTCTCAACCCGAATAGTTTCTAATCTTGTAATGCTTTACTATTTAGTACTAGATAGTCTAGGCTTTGGTAGTCCCGGTGGGGTTCGACCCCAACTCTTTGTTGGGTTTCTATATTTACATCGATCGTTTACACTATCCTATATTGGGAGTGAATTTGAACGACATCAAGAGCACTTCCCCAACCTTACTCCATATATAACAACCCTCAATATTGTCACTACTCGAACATAGGCCCGAACTGAGATACAGAACCTAAAACTACTAATGGCTCCAAGTCGACCCATGGCATGAATATAGCGGTTAAAGAGCATACATTAAATGGAAACTGATAAACTAAACATGAATAAGCGGAAGTCTGAATAACATAACAATATAATATATAGTTGAAACTTGACAAAGCTAGACTTCTACATAATGTCTGATAAGCGTCTAAATTATCTGATGAGCTGATGGGACAACCCCCCCCCAACTAGCCCGATAAAGTATGAAACTTAAATAACATAAT
>JACEIK010000192.1:21609-60203 GCA_018107945.1 Datura stramonium | reverse complement strand
GTTCATAAGTAAATTACTAGCATTCATAAATAAAGAACAAATTAATACTTACAATAATGATCGGAAGAACATTCACTTGATTAATGCAAAATTCGGAACAACAACTTTACAATCATGTCTCCAACTCTAAAACTTCAAAACTTTTTCCAAACATTTAAACTTCAAGACTGAAAAAACATTCCCTACTTGAAGACATGGCTATTACATGAAAATAAAAAGGTATTTATAGTAGTAGATTTATGTTTTCCTTGTTCCTTGATGAATTTTACTTGGGACTTAAAGTTCCTTTTCCTAGTTGAAGTGGGAGATCAATTTTTGGGCCGTTTGAAACACTTGTCGCGTCGCCTCATGCTGTTGCTGCATCTAGTGCCGCGTCGCACATGCCACAGCACCGACGTTGGGCCGTGTCGCGCCTGCCAATGCGCAGGAGTAAGGTCGTGTCACGCCAACCATCACGTGGGGAAGTTGGGCGCCTCGCGCCTAGCCATGCGCCATTGTTGCTGCGTGTCACACGTCCTGTAGCATGTCCATTATAAATGTGTTTAGGAATCAAAATGCTCAAACACAAAATGTGGTTGTAGATAATGAGGTACGGTGGTGCGAAGCATGTTTGGGGGTTGACCGGGTAAGGAAAATTAATGATATTTGCATAGCTGGGATGGGGAATTCTGAATACCCATTCAAAAACATTTTTACCTACACAAATGGACCTGAATAAGGTGAGGACAGGCTTTATCGGCCTTCCTATGACTAGTGGTCGCGTACTACGACTCGTAGGATGGCTCGTTGAGACTGTCCCAAGTCATTTTAACTGGAAGTTGTGGTATGAAACCCAGTGTGGCCCGTGGTATCTTACTACAAGTCGTACTTGGTGGTCTTACCAAGAATCTAAAAGGGTCAAGTTCCAAAAGAAACAGTACAATCCTTAATACGACTCGTGGAATCCAACTTTGATCCATGACACGATTCGTACAAAAATACTAAGAACCATAGTCTTAGGGAATTCCTCATACGACCCTTAGTACGAACCATGCCAACTTGGTATGAGACGTACCAAGGAGTTGTGATAGTGTCATAGCATACTACGAGTCTTAGTATGGATCGTACCATCATGCTACGACTCGTACTGATGACTCGTGGAAAATTACTGAGGATGATATTTTTGCTTTCTTTTTCTCAGATCTTACATACTAACCTTTATCTCCACAGGTAAAATGACATTCAAAAGGAAATCAACCAAGAAGGCCCAAGACAAAAGGGCCAAGACTGAAATTGCTGCTCAGAGGGCATTGAGAGATGAGCCAGACTCCGACCAAGTAGGAAACACCCCTAGTGGTTTGATGGAGGAATATGAAGTGGATACAACTGACACTGATGATCCACGGACCACTAGGGAACATGCCAAGGTTTAGGCTGAAGCTACATCCGCTGCTCCAGCAGCTGCTTCCAATGTCTAAGGAGGGAGAAGGTGATAAGGCTTAGGAGTTCGGTTGTGGCTCAAATACTGAGGAGGGGTGTAAGGAGGCTCAGTTCGTAGAGGGTGATGATGAGTCCAAGCCTGAGGAAGAGGCCGCTGAGGAGGAAGCTAATTAGACTCCGCCCCGAGAGAGTCAGACTATGAGGTGGCATGTGCTCGGTGCTCAGGAGATTTATGAGCAGGATCTCACTCTCACCTCCAAGCAACATCCCAGGCAGAGTATTCAGGATGAACTACGGATCATGACTAGTGCACTAAATGAGGTTTAGGAGATGAAGCGAATTTTCAACTTCGATGGGTTCAACTAGATGGCTAAGAGTCCTGAATACTATAGTGCCAAGATAGTCCAGGAGTTCAATGCCAACTACTTGGCAACGATGGTACAGAAAGCAAAAGATGGGCAGAAATTGAAGGATTAACCTAAGCTCGACAGTGTCATCTTCCAGGGACGCATGGTTGATATCTCTGAGTGAACCATTGCTAGGGTGATATTTGGGCGACAATTCAGAGCTCTAGATGCCACAACTGAGTTCGACTACCGAGTAGATTCCCTGAAAAGGGTAAAGCAGCTGAGTTTGGAGGAGAGATAGAGATATGTGAAATGTCTAGCAAGAGTCATAGAAGATAATAAGGAAGAGGTCGAGTGGATGACTAGTGGTCGGCCGGTCAAAAAAGCCTCGCTGAAATTTATAGCGAAAGCCTGCTGGACACTAGTTTGCTACAGGTTGGACCGACGGTCAATGACAGCACCCTTAGTGCAGATAGAGCAGCCTTGGTGGCGTTTATCACATCGAAATATGACATCAACATTCGGAGGGTGATAACGGAGGAGATCCGTGTCACAAACCGAACATAGGCTCAGATCGAGACACGGGGGATAAAGTACCCCTAGAGGCTCCAAGTCATCCCATGGTATGAACATAATATCTAAAACTCAACATAAATAAGCGAAAGTTTAACATACATAATAGTGGATGTTTGAAAATCTGATAACAAGAATATTTGAATACATACACAAATCTGAAGCTGAAATACATACTATGTCTGATAAGCCTCTACTACTGACAAGTTTATGGGAAAAGACCTCAACTAACTCAATAATGTCGTGAAACTGAAAATACTGAAATACAACTGAAAAGAAGGGCCCTTTAAAGATGAGGACTCACCAACTTTGGCGGGAAAGTGCTAACACTGAGGATCTAGCTAATGGAGAGACTAAGACTAAATATCCGAGCCTATATCATGAAATAATACAACATAGAGTATGCGGTCAGTACGTGGAATGTACCAAGTATGTAAAGTAAGTAAAACCGCTAAGTAAGTAAAATCAGAGATCATGCATATCATAAAAATTTCATTATAAGAGTCTGAGAATAGCACTTACATGCGATTATCTGAAATCATGATTTAACATAACTGAATATCATGACTGAATCGAATGACCTAAAGCTGAAAAACTAATAATCACAAGTAAAATTGAACATTGGGTCAAACCTGCTAAAAACGTAATATCATGACTGATGAACATGCATAACTGAAATCATGAGGAACAATGGGAGACTCATCTTATAACCGACATTACCACGATAGAGCTTACGTGGTTCCGACTATTACACTCAAGTGGGCAGAGCGGTTCAAAGCCTTACCAGGGCTAAGGACTCTACTATGATATCAATATCAAGCTGATGGCCCCATGGGGGCAGGGGAATCTCACAAAGGAGGTTCCAAATAATCTGAACATACCTACGTTGGCACGTATTTAATAAGCATAGTGTTGACTGACCCTTAGCCTACTCGATTCTAGACACTACTCCCAAAAACATGCATATGCTCTCTATTATTTTTCAACAAAGCTGGCCATTGTCTAGTGAAGAAGTTGAATCATAACATACATGTAAAATCTGAAATCACAACATGAGGAGCCTTGGGCTCAAACCATACCACACACTAAAAGTAGTGGGAGTCTAGACTCCAAAATCCATGTGGTTAGCTAGTACATTAAGTTTAAATAAATCATGAAATATACTTGATCACATGGGCTTTCCCAATATTTAAACATGCTTAACATAGACTTTATCATTCTAAAACATGAACATGAACATGGATAAAGTCAAAATCATACTTCCATCATATACATCTCATGATGCTTGAATTCATATATCATAAATCTCAACTTTTATGAACTTCCATGGGTGGCATCATAATTTATACAAACTTATAAACATAATTTGTAATTGAAAACATTGTAAAATATGCCCATTAATCATAATTCAAAATTAGAAACATGTATAGATAATACCCACGATAGATACTTAGAGAACTCACATGTTGGGTTAAAACCCCACATATTCATCAACTAGAATTTTCATGAAACTAAAGAGGGATTGGGCATGGGTGTGGATGAATACACCCATTCATAACCCTACATACCTAGAGAAATCTGATTTCACAAACCCTCATGAAAGCCCAATGGAATTTGGAGAAGAACTTGATGATTCCCAAGCTTCAGCACCCTTAGAAACCACTAAGTTTGCATGCATGGAAGAGGATGGGTTAGAATGAGCTTAGCCCTCTCAAAACACCCTTTTCTGATCTTAAAAAGATGTAGTTTAGGCCTTAGGAAATTAGGAATTATGGAAAAGCCCTTAATAAATTCACAGGAAAAATACACTACCAGTTCCAACGAGGGACTAAGCGAATTGTCGCCACTAACCATGACTCATGGTCATCTCCCATTGCCAGAACTGGAATTCCATCACCACTAGTCACCACGAGGGACACCATGACTCGTGGTGTGCCCTATGACTAGTGGTGACAAATCGTGACCAACACTGTCCAACTTCTTCAATCCTTCAATCAACTCATAACCACGGCTGACATAACGAATCGTGTTGCTGACCATGACTCATGGTCAGCCCCAACTCTCAAAATTTTAACGAAGTCTTTCCTCCTCCCCATAAGTCACTTAACGACTTGTGGTGCTCCTCACGGGACACTGGATGACTCGTCTTGTTACCTGGTGCAGAAAATCCTATTTTTCTCCATTTCAGCTCTCAGGTCTGATCTTAGGGTTCTCAGGGTATTACAATATCTACCCCTTGGGAATATTCGTCCTCAAATATTGGAAAAACATATAAAAAAGCTGATAAATACAACTGCCATATCTCATACTTAACATTTAGAGATAAAAACTGACGGAGTGACTAACTCCGGACTGAACTACATGAAGGAACTGAATTCATAAATCATACATACATACATTGACATGAAAGAGATTGGGGCCCATGAACTAAACATGAAACTGAATGGAGTACTAGGGAGGAAACTAATACCTCTAGCTGAAACTGAGCCGGAAAGGAATAGATGTGGGTATATAGCCATCATATTTGCTTCAGTTTCCCACGTAGCTCCCTCAACATGTTGGTTCCTCTACAAAACCTTGACTGAGGCTACTTCTTTATTTCTTAGCTTTCGAACCTGACGATCAAGTATTTCCACCGAAACCTCCTCATAGCTAAGACTATCCTCAACACCCACGCTCTTCACCGGGACAACCAGCGCTAGATCACCCAAAGACTTCTTTAAGAGTGACACATGGAAAACTGGGTGAACTGAAGCTAATTCTGAGGGAAACTTCAACTCATATGCTACCTTGCCAACCCGTTTCACAATCCAGTGTGGACCAACATAACGGGGACTGAGCTTTCCTTTCTTTCTGTACCTCATCACTCCCTTCATGTGAGATACCTTTAGAAACACCCAATCATCAACTTCAAACTCTAGTTCTCTCCTCCTCACAACTGCATAGGAATTTTTGGCGGCTTTGAGCTGTTTTCAACCTGTCCCTTATAAACTGAACTTTCTCCATAGCCTCATGGACTGAATCTGGTCCTATCATCGCAACTTCACCGACTTTGAATCAACCAATAGGCGATCTACATCTCCGCCCATAGACAGCCTCAAACGGAGCTATCTGAATGCTGGAATAGAAGTTGTGTTTATATGAAAACTCAAAGAGAGGCAAATGATCATCCTAATTACCCTTGAAATCAATCACACACGCTCTCAACGTATCCTCAAGAGTCTGAATGGTCCGCTCCACCAGACCATCCATTTGCGGGTGAAATGCTGTGCTAAGCTTGACCTGAGTACCAAGCCCCTTCTGAAATGATCTCCAAAATTGGGAGGTAAACTGAGTACCTCTATATGATATAATGGACATGGGAACTCCATGCAACCGAACTAACTCCCAAATGTACAATTTGGAATAATCCTCCGCTAAATTGGTAGTTTTGACTGGTAGAAAATGGGTGCCTTAATCAATCTGTCTACAACCACCCAAATAAAGTCATACTGTCAACGAGTGCGAGGAAACCTGTAATGAAGTCCATATTGATTTCCTCCCACTTCCAAGTAGGATACTAATGTCTTGAAGCACACGCCCAGGTCGTTGATGCTTAACCTTCACCTTTTGACAATTTGGACATTTAGCCACAAACTCTGCTATGTCTTTCTTCATGCCATTCCACCAATAGACTTCCCGTAGGTCACGGTACATCTTGGTGGATCTTGGATGTATAGGATATCTGGAACCATGAGCCTCATGCAACATCCTTTTCCTCAGGTCATCAACACCGGTACACACAAATCATCCTGATATCATAGCACACCATCTCCCCCTTGGGAGAAGACCTCCACCTTCTGATTCTAAACAGCTTCCTTCAACTTTACCAAAATACGATCCTCGTCTTGCCTAGCCTTAAAATCAGTCACTAAAGATGACTCTGATCCATTCTGAACAATGACCCTACCATCCGTCGAGTCAACAAGACAAACTCCTAGTCGTGCAATTCAATGCACATCCTTCACTAACTCTTTCCTTTCCTCATCTACATGAGATACACTCTCCATAGAAAGCTTTCTAAGAGCGTCTGCCACCACATTATCTTTTCCCGGATGATAAAGGACACTCATATCATTATACTTAAAAAGCTCCAACCACCACCTCTGACGTAGATTTAGATCCTTCTAGGTAAACACCTACTGCAGGCTTTTGTAGTCCATAAATACATCCACATGGACCCCGTATAGATAGTGTCTCCAAATCATCAAGGCAAATACTACCGCCGCTAACTCAAGATCATGAGTCGGATAGTTCTTTTCATGAATCTTCAGCTGCTTGGAAGCATAGGATATAGCCTTACCTTGCTGTATTAGTACAAAACCAAGGCCAATCCTCGAAATGTCACAATATACCACAAACCCATCAGTACCCTCAAGTAGGGTTAACATCGGTGCTGAGGTGAGTCGAGTTTTCAACTCTTGGAAGCTCTTCTCACAAGCCTCCGACCATTGAAACTTCACTTTCTTCTAGGTCAACTTAGTCAATGGTGCTGCAATGGATGAAAAACCTTCAACAAACCTCTGGTAGTAACCAGCTAAACCCAAGAATATCCTGATATCCGAAGGACTAACTAGTCTAGGCCAATTCTTCGCCGCTTCTGTCTTTTGAGAGTCCACTTGTACACCCTCATTTGAAACCACATGACCCAGAAATGCCACTGAGTTTAACCAGAACTCACATTTTCTAAATTTATCATATAATTGACGATCCATAAGAGTCTGTAGCACCATGCTCAAATGAGCGACATGCTCCTCCTCACTCCGAGAACATATGAGAATATCGTCTATGAACACAATCACGAACATATCCAAATATGGCTTGAACACCCTGTTCATCAAATCCATAAAAGCTACAGGAGCATTCGTTCGTCAAAAAGACATAACTACAAACTCATAATAACCATATCGAGTCCTGAAGGCTATCTTCGAAATGTCACTCTCTCGAACATTGAGCTGATGGTATACGGATCTGAGGTCTATCTTTAAGAAACACTTTTCACCCTAAAGTTTGCCAAACAAGTCATCAATCCTGTGGAGAGGATACCTGTTCTTGATGGTGACCTTGTTAAATTGCTAGTAATCAATGCACATCCGAAGGGAATTATCCTTCTTTTGGACAAAGAGGACTGGTGCACCCCACGGAACATGCTAGGTCTGATGAAACCCTTTTCTGTCCTTCAACTGCTCCTTCAACTCTTTCAGCTCAGCCGGAGCCATTTTGTAAGGAGGAATAGATATAGGCTACGTATCGGGAAGAAGGTCAATACCAAGATCGATCTTCCGCTCTAGAGGGATTCTTGGTAAATCATCTAGAAGAAATTCTAGATACTCACGCACTATGGGAATTGAAACAATAGTCAGGGTCCCATACATAGCATCCTTAACCCTAACTAGATGGTACACACAACTCTTAGAAATCATCTCTCTAGACTTAAGGTAGGAGATGAAGCGACCTACATGCATAACTAAACTACCCTTCCACTCTAGGATTGACTCACCCGGAAATCAGAACTCTACCGCACGAGTTCTATAATTTACTAAGGCATAACATGCATGTAGCCAATCTATGCCAAAGATAACATCAAAATCTGTCATGGATAACTCTACTAAATCTGCTGAGGTGACTTTATGTAGGACTGTGATAGGGAAATTTCTATATACCCGTCGATCTATAACTGAATCACCGACTGGAGTAGAGACTAAGAATGGTTCTGATAGGATTTCAGGAGTGACTCTGAAACTACTAGCGACATAGGGCGTCATAAAAGATAAAGTAGCTCCTGGATCTAAAAATGCACATACATCAAGGTGGAATACTCATAACATACCAGTGACTACATCTAGGGAGACCTCCTGCTCCTAGCGAGATGCTAGGGCATAGAATCTGTTCTAGCGCTGACCACCACCGACACTAGAGATTCCCCTACTGAGCTGGGTGTGCTGGTGGAGATACTGAACTGGAGGCTATGCCTTGACCCCTATCATTTCCTTGTCTGGCTGCTGGACAATCTCTGAGCATATGTTCGGGCTCCCTACACCCTAAACAAGCACCTAAACCTGCTAAACAATGACTCGTGTGTCTCTGACCACACCTGCCACACTCTAGAATGCTGGACTTTACGGGCCTGCTACCCTGACTTCTAGAGCCTGATGCTCGTCCCCTCTGGTCGCGCCTAGACCTAGATGGCACACTCATATGGGGCTGAAGATCTCTAGTGGGACTGCTGATGGTGCCCACCTCCAGGTCTCTGCTGGGAGAACCCAAAGCTATCAGTCTTATCCCTTTTGGCCTCTTTCTCTCGCTCACTCACCTGTACTTCCTCTATCTGCTGGGCGTACAGAACTATTCGGGGGAAGTCAATGTACTAATAAAGCATCGCGATCTGGCAATATTTAACCAAATAGTCTGTTGTCCCATGCACGAACTAACTCACTCAGGCTCTTTGATCTGTCACCACCTCAGGTGCATACTTGGACAAGCAAGTGAACTCTAAAGCGTACTCCTGGACTGTCATCTTACCTTGCTTTAGGTTCACAAAATCAGCTGCTTTAATCTCCCTTATCTCACGAGGGAACAACCGATCCAAAAATACGATATGGAACTCCTCCCAACCAATAGGGCCTTCTCCGACTACCCTGTTATCCTTCCACTGGTTGAACCAGATGTGTGAAACCCCTTTCAATTGATACGAGGCCAGATCTGTGCACTCCTCCCCAGTCACCCCTATGATCTGGGTGATCTTCAGAACCTCATCAATAAACTCATGTGGATCCTTATCCATCTTTGACCTAAGGAACTCCAAAGGGTTCATCCTTAGAACATCGCTAACTCTTTTCGCTGCCGCATTCTTGTTCTGAGGGACATGCGCTACTGCCTATTGGTTGACCTAGGCAGTCAAAGACTGAGCTAGCATCTGTATGGCTGCCCTAAACTCTGCGTGGGAAACCTTCTCCAGTACATGATCCTCAGGGGCTAGTGAGGCCTGCTGGTGCCCATCTCTATTGTGATTCTTGTGGCCATTTCCATTTTCATTTCTTCTTTCATTAACTCGGCGAGGAGGCATGATTTTTCAAATGTGTATAGCATGAGTTAGAAGGATAGAGAGGCATTTTATTGCACGACTTAGACGATAAAAGAAGGGAACATTTCCTAAACATTTCGTAGCCTCTTCGTCATAAGTGTGGAATGCTTCATACCCATGAAAAAGACTACTTAAAGCGGCTTTCCGACACCCTAGGACACTTCAAAACCTAATGCTCTGATATCAAGTTTGTCATGACCCGAACGTAGGCCCAGATTGAGACACGGGACAAAGAACCCCGAGAGGCTCCAAGTTGACCCATAGCATGAACATGATATATAAAACTCAACATAAATAAGCGGAAGTTTAACATGCATAATAGCGGAAGTTTGAAAATGTGATAACACGAATATATGAATACCTACTCAAGTATGAAACTGAAATACATATTATTTCTGATAAGCCTCTACTACTAATGAGTTTTTGGGACAAGACCCCAACTAGCTCACTAATTTCTAAAACTGAAATTACTAAAATAAAACTGAAAAGAAGGGCCCTCGAAAGATGAGGACTCACCAACTCTGGCAGGAAAGTGCTAGCATTGAGGATCTGGCTAATGGCGAGACTGAGCCTGAATATCCGATCCTGTATTATGAAATGATACAACATAGAGTATGCGGTCAGTACATGGAATATACCGAGTATATAAGGTAAGTAAAACCGCTAAGTAAGTAAAATTAGAGATCATGCATATCATAAATATTTCATTATAAGAGTCTGAGAATAGGGCTTGCATGCTATTATCTGAAATCATGATTTAACGTAACTAAATATCATGACTGAATTGAATGAGCCAAAGCTAAAAAACTGATAATCATAAGTAAAACTGAACATTGGGTCAAACCTGTTGAAAACATAATATCATGACTGATGAACATGCATAACTAAAATCATGAGGAATAATGGGAGACTCGTCTTATAACCGACATTACCATGATAGAGCTACGTGATCTCGACTATTACACTCAAGTGGGAAGAGCCGTCCAAAGCCTTGCCAGGGATAAGGACGCTATCGTGATATTGATATCAAGTTGATGGCCTCTTGGGGGAAGGGGAAGCTCATAAGGGAGGTCCCAAATAATCTGAACATACCTACGTTGGCATGTAGTTCTAAGGCATAGGGTTGACTGATCCTTAGCCTACTCGATGCTAGACACTACTTCCAAAAACATGCATATGCTCTCCATCGTTTTTCAACGAAGCTGACCATCATCTAGTGACAAAGCTGAATCATAACATACATGTAAAATCTAAAATTATAAAATGAGGAGTCTTGGTCTCAAACCATACCACACACTGAAAATAGTGGGAGTCTAGACTCCAAAATCCATGTGGTAAGATAATACTTGAAGTCTAGATATATCGTGAAGTATACTTGATGATATGGGCTTGCACAATACTTAAACATGCTTGACATAGACTTGATCATTCGAAAATATGAACATGGACATGGGTAAAGTCGAAATCATACTTCCATCATATACATCTCATCATGCTTGAAATTCATATATCATAAATCTCTACTTTTATGAACTTGCATGGGTGGGCATCATAATTTATAGAAACTTGAAAACACAATTTTTAATTGAAAATATTGTAAAATATGCCCATTAATCATAATTCAACATTAAAAACATGTATAGATCATATCAATGATTGATACTTAGATAACTCACATGATGGGTTAAAATCCCATAGATTCGTCAACTAGAAGTTTCATGAAATTAAAGAGGGATTGGGCATGGGTGTGGATGAATATACCGATTCATAACCTTACATACCTGGAGAAATTTGATTTCACAAACCCTCTTGAAAGCCCAATGGAATTTGGGGAAGAACTTGACGAATCCTAAGCTTGATCACCCTTAGAAACCACTAAGTTTGCATGCATGGAATAGGATGGGTTAGAATGAGCTTAACCCTCTTAAAACACCCTTTTTGTGAAATTAAAACGACGTAGTTTAGGCCTTAGGAACTTAGGAATTATGAAAAAGCCCTTAATAAATTTGCAGGAAAAATACACTGCCAGTCCCAATGAGGGACTAGACGAATCGTCGCCACTGACCATGACTCGTGGTCATCTCCTGTTGCTAGAACTAGAATTTCATCACCACTAGTCACCAAAAGCTACACCACGACTTGTGGTGACAAATTGTGACCAACACTACCCAACTTCTTCAATCCTTCAATCAACTCATGACCACAACTGACATAACGAATTGTGGTTCTAACCATGACTCGTGGTCACACCGGTGGTCACCCCAAACTCTCAAAATTTTAACCAAGTCTTACCTTTTCCCCACGAGTCACTTAACGACTCGTGATGCACCTCACAGATCACTGGATGACTCGTCCTATAACCTGGTGCAGCAAATCTTATTTTTCTCTATTCCAACTCTCGGGTCTGATCTTAGTGTTCTCGGGGTATTACAATCTGAGATCAGGCTATGGGGTTGAGCACTATCATTCCATTCCCGATTCTTGTGTATAGATTATGCATGCAGGCAGGTGTTAGGGTGATTTAGGAGATAGTTCACCAGATTGGAGGCCACAGGACTGTGGACATAGGCCTTATATGGGATGACATGAACCCGGTTAGCTGGGTTAGACTATCTGCTATAGTCCCACCACCACAGTCATCCGGGAGCGAGCATATTGATGCCCTTACTTCAATGGAGCATGGAGAGATGCTAGCTACAGAGGCCGGCCACACAGATGCAGCTCCTAGTAGTTCCTCCGCATCTCCATTGGGCATACCTTGTCAGACCCCAGCGGGTTATATATTGGTCCTGCAAAAGTTCTTCCAAAAGTAGCTAAGAGGTTGACACTAACTGAGAGGAAGGTCAACATGATGATGGAAAATATTAAGCCTTGGGTACAGGCTGAGATAGATGCGGCTGCTTTAGGGCTATATAGTCGGTTGGACAGTTTTGAGCTCCACTTCAATAAGCACTTTGCTGACCAGCCAAACATGAGCAGTTTGAGGGAGGAGATGGGGGCTTTGTGGAGCCAAGTAGCCGAGTTGTAGTCTAGACAACCGGCGATATTAGCAGCCCTCATAATTCTTGAGTTAGATGCTGAGCTTGATGAGGAGCTAGATTTGGAGGCGTATTGAGCTCCGACAACGGCTGGTGGAGAAAAAGGGAAAAAGAGGGTCTCGGAGGTAGTTGAAGATGAGCCGACAAAGAAAAAGAGGAAGAAAAGGATAAAAGAGCACGCAAGTGGGCGCAATGGATAGCCTACAAACTTATGATGAGCATATGTCAGAGTTGTAGGAGAGATCCAGAGGAGTAGGGGGTGCCACTGTCCTGAGAGATCTTGCGGGTGGAGAGGATCCTTCAGGTGAGCACATTCAGCCCGAGATGGTGATGAGGTTATTGCAGTAACCAGTACAGTTGAGAGGGTGGCCATTTTCCCGAGTGAGATACCATTGAGTGCGCCATCCATTTCTAGCGCCACGACTGCATCGGAGGAAAATGTGCCTACACCTCTGCCTCCGCAGGATGATATAAGCTCTTACAGTGCCACAGGTATGTCCCTTTTCCTAGTTCTTACATTTTATGCTTTGGGGACAAAGCATGTGGGGGTGTACTTGTGTTTTTGGTTTGATTTTTATCCAAGGGTTATTGTTGCCATGTTTCTTTTCCCTCAGACCTGCTATCTAGTAGAACTAACATGTTTAGGATTTTTTTGTGTTTTGTTTAGCTAGAAGTAGTTTAGGAGTACTTTACAACCAATGAATGCACATGTTTTGAAATGTTGAAAAGATGACCCTATTTGAAATTTTTTGGGATTAGCTGTGTATGTTGACTTTAATGCATGACTTTTGTGGATCTTTGTATGGCATTTAATACATTAGTATGTGTAATTGTAGCTTAGCTGTGCATGAACCGAATAGGTACAATCAATGCAGATATGTACCGTGAGTGAGTGAGGATGCTTACCTAGTTCAATACTGCGTTAAGGATAGAACTTGCCCGATTGGTCTTTACATAGTTTGTAGGATAGTTGGTTAGGAAAAGATCATACGTTGTTTTTGATTTAGCCCACTTTAGCTTAAATTACCCTACCAAATAAAAACGAATCCCCTGGTCCCGAATTTAAGCGTAAAAGTTGACCTTTTTTCTTTTGATTCTCATTCACCTTCCCTTGCTTATAATAAACCTTGTTTTGCCCTGGTCCCTCCTTGGAAATTTTGAATCTCAACTCAGACAAAATGCCTAAGTTGAGAGTGGCTATAGTAGGGGTGCGTAGACTGTGAGGAGGTGAAAAAAGAAAGAAAAATGGGGTGTGGTGTGAGAAAAAAATGAATAAAAAAGAGATGAAATGTAAAAAATAAAAGCAAATAAAAAGAGTTGAAAAAAGGATGAGAAAAAAATACATCACACTCACACATTGCATTTGAATGGTGAAAAGGGAGGAAAAAGCTGAAAGGAGAGAAAAGGGGTAAAAAGTGTAAAGTGAAGCCATATTGTGTAATTCCAAGGAGGGTTAGTCACTAATATCCATATATACCATACCCAACCCGAATCCTACATTACAAACCGAGAAAAGTCATATAGTGATCCTAACCTAACTGTCCTAAAAACCAAAGTAGAGAAAATAAGGTAAAGTTTATGGTATCCGATGTGTAGTATTTGGAACTTCTTTATGAGAGTGAGACTCTTCCTTGATTAGTCCCAAGTTTCATATTTCTATATATTTGTGAGTTTTGGGGACTTCATTTGCTGTGAGGGAATATGGTTTGTATTGCATTCTGCCAGTTGTTTGTGTGAATAGCACTAGTGATAGCTTAATTCTCTGCTGATAGTTATATGCCATATCTTGATCCCTGTATGTCATGTGTTGTAGTTGCATGTGCGCATATCTTACTTGGTTTGAAAGAAAAAAAGGGTTAAAATCTAATATTTTTTTTGTGCAAATTTGGTTGTGTTGGCCGTAGGTCTTCTACTTTACTTTCTAGTTAAGTGTCGTTTTATAGTTTAGTTTAGTTTGCTTGAGGACATACAAAAGAATTATGTTGAGGGTATTGATGTGCTGTGGGTTTTACAACACTTTTGATGCTTAAAACTGAGAAAATAAGCATGGTCTTAGGTGTTTTTATACGGATATAATGCACTTTTACTTTATTTTTAGGGAAATTAGGTGTTGGAGTTGAAATCTGCAAAAGAAGTGAAAAGAGTGCAGAAAAAGGCCAAGTACAGACCTCAGTACGAGCCGTACTGAGAGTTGTGGAAAAATCTAAAAGATGAGCTCAAGGAAGAGGCCAAGTTATGACTTGTGGTATGAGCCATACCATCCTGGTACGAGCCATACTATCTTGGTACGAGCCATACCATCGTAGTCATGAAAACTTTAGAAGAAGCTGCACTGGGTTAGTCTATTGGTACGGGTAGCAACAACGGATCATGATACCTACCTAGGACCCGTACTAAGGATCCATGGTAAATTTCAAAAGGATTGAGGAATGGTAGATCTCAAGGTACGAGCGACAGTCATGAGGCGTAGGAGGAAGATATGAGTCGTGCCAGGATACTTGTGAAATTATTCAGAGGATGTCAGAAATCTCAGATTCAGACCACGAATGGATTATATGACTCTTATGGTCATTGTACTAGATGTACCAATTTCCAACACTTAGCCAAAACTAGAAATTTCCAAACATTGTACGAGCAGAGGTACGACTCATACCATCATGGTACAAGTTGTAGGTGAAGGTGACACCAATTTATCAGTTTTCGTGTTAATTTAGGAAAGGTTTCTAATTATTTATAAATACTTTTCTAGTTTATTTTAGTGAGGAGTTCAATTCTTTTGACTAGTATCCGATTTTTGGGAATATTGAGAAGAACTTTGGAAAGTTTCTTGCATTGATTCTTTGATTGTTATTGAATACTTCTTTATTATTTTTGTGCAATCATCAAGTGGGTTTACTTTTAAATCATCATTGTAGTTTCTAAATTATTTTTTCGTCTATGAATGCTAATTATTTTCTTACAACATGAGAGACTAAAACCTCTACAACTAGGGTTGTGGGAACCATGGTGAATTAACAAACTAGGGTTTGCACAAAGAGATTCTAAACCATTACTAATACTTGTATTGTACTCTCTTCATATTAAACGCTTCTTAACGGAGTGCAATGTTAGGACTTGCCCGAATTCTCTACTTGCTTGAATATTGAGAGGTAGAGATTAGGAAAAGAGAATAACAACAAAGCCTTGAACTTTGTGGTTCATTGTATAACTTGAGCTGCAGTCAGATGATAGTTAATTTGGAACAAATTGATAACAAGTGAAATTACCTAAGAGACCTAATCCGGTAATTGAGTATGGTCATCCATTAGGGATGAACCAGTCGTTTGGATGAACTATGTTATCAGTTCTATAATTCAAGTATTGGGATAGATCACAAATGTAAAATTTGAAGTAGTTATGAACCCATGAGGAACACTTCCATAGTTAATTGCATCATCTTGATAACAAATCACTTTTCAATACTGTTACTTGTCAAATTCCAAAGCCCCCTTAGGAAATAATAGACTTAAAAGCTTAAATAATAGCATTATTATATATCTTGACCATATTTCATTGGGATTGACCCTCACCTAGTTGGACTTTTTATTAACAACGTCTGCATCATAATTTTACAAGAGTGTAATTTGAGCATTATCAGGGGGTCCTCAGGTGAAGGGATGTTAGTACGAATGAAATGTACTAATATGTAAATATGAACCTATAAATAGGAATACATAAAAGATACAGAAAACCAGAGTTGGGATAAAAACAACCTGAGACCCTGGAAGCTGAGATATGAAAAAGATACGACACATCATATGAATACAACCAAGTAAGCACATATACAAGTCATGTTGTATCATTCGTAAACTATGCAATCCCTAGTCAAAACAATAACTTAGCCATGTCAATCAAAACTTCTCTACCTAGATGCCGTCTCGGAGGTCTCGTAACAAAATGGACATCTGCGCACTAGACATAACTACGTCGGTCATAAGGTAATAAGTCTCATAACTAAAGGACAACTGCCCACCTAACATAAGCACATCGGTGGTAAGGTCATAGTGTCACATCTTAAGGGAAAACTACCCACTTGATATAACCTCTTTGGTAGTATGGTTATAAGTATGATATCTGAACTATATCTTCTCAACTGACATAAACGCATTGGTGGTATAACCTGAAGTCTTGACTATTTTTCATATATGGAGCCGACCAAGCTCATATTAAGTTAATCAACACATATGGCATAAATGTGATTAATTTAGGGTCTGCGGCCTAAATAGGCCTCTTTTGTAATTCATAGCTGCACATATGCACATATGTCACATAAATCTTTCAAACAAAGCTTAAACAGACATATTCAAAGACTTGCATAGTTATAGGAAGGTTGGGGTGACATGATAAATTCAATAGGCTCATTAGACAACACTTTGGTACATTTAGGATTCGGGGACTCGATAACTTGATGAATAGCTTAAGGGAGAGGAATCATGTAATTTCCCCTTATCCTCATGTACCTCATAACATATATATAAGATAAATGACAACCATGATAAGGCATTTCTATTTCGGCAAGGTCATTTACCCGAGGACTCGATAATTTGATGACTAGCTTAAGGGAGAGGAATCACAGAATCTCCCCTTAGCCTCATGTAAATCATAACATATATATTAGATAAAGGACAACCATTATAAGACATTTCTCTTTCGTCAAGCTCATCTACCCTTACTATATTGTGACATCGATTCTTAGTTTAGATTTGCTTACGCGTCATTGTCTCAATTATTTTACGAATTTCACTTAGAAACCAGACCTTTATACATGATTAACATCAAATATATAAAATACTATATTAAACGAGCAGCTCATAGTGCCCATAATAAGGGGACTTCAGACTTGATTTGTAACTACGACACAATTGGAAGCAATACGTATTTCGCTTCATATTTACTCATTTCAAACATTCTTAAAGATTCAAATTAATGTCATGCACTTTTTGACCTTTGAAGAATTACACATAATTCAATATTAGATTAAATACACAAGAATATTGGCCCTTTCAATAATACGTTTTCATCTTGAACAATGGGAATAGGACGCCTTAACATATCTTACTTCGATGTGTTCCTTTAGCCGACTTTCTCCTTCAACAATAAGCCTTCAAGCTCCTTAATATCTTAAATTTATAGGCAAGTGAAAAGACTAATCTATATCAAAATATACAACCAAAATAATTCTCCAACCGGCAGCCACAACAACCAACAACAACAACAACAACAACATTAATCATTTTTCTACACTTGATTCTTTACCAACTTTTGAGGGGGAAAAAGAAAAGGAAAATCTAAATTCTCATGAAATTCATCACCAAAATATGAATCACATTCCCAGCCAAAAACACTGTCCAGATCTTTAGAAAAATGGATAAGAACATCAGCCAAAATCAGTCCAAATGACAGCTTCTCTAGTTGCCAATTTCCAGCTTTTTAGCTTGCAAGTTTGGTGAATTTAATGGGTAGAATCCTTACCTTTTATATTTACTTCAATCTTTACTCAAAGGGGAACATGTAGGCAGTCCAAAAAGCTTCAAAAATGAAGCAACTTGCCCCAAAACAGCTGCCAAAATGAGCTCCAAAACAGCCCTCCCACACCTAGCACAACTTGCTATCAACTATCTCACCTTATTTTATATTTTGGCTGAACTTTTCCTGAGGTTTCCTTCTTGATATTCCTTAGTAGATGACTGGAAATTAGAGAGAATTTGAGAGTGTAAGCTAGCAGGTTTCTTCTGGAAAAGTTGAAAATTTTTCATAACATAACATTTCAAAATAAAAAGAGGTGGGGAAGTGGCTGTTTTTAGTTCGGTGGACACGTCACATCTTGACAGTGTCTTAGTAAAATTCCTATAATGTTTTATTTCGAACTCCGATTGATGAGCGTTCTGATGTTATGAAAATCAAACCCAAAGACTTTTTATTTGATAAGTTGTAGGACTTCTAAATTGTTATAGATTGAGAGATATGGTCGTTTAAATTTGACCCTTACATATGAACTTCACATACTCTTCGCTTTTCTCTTCATACATGTTTCCTTCCTTACCTACGACGAATATATAGCCCTTACTTCCATTAACATGGCATACAAACATCAAATAATCACCAAAAATTTTCTGAGGTGTAATATCCTCCCCCCTTAGAAACATTCTTCCTTGAATGAGGGTTAACTTCACTTTATCATGCTTTAAAAGTAAAGAATCACTTAAGGAACGGGAAGATAAACTAGCAACCCAAAGGAGATTGATTGATGAAAACATACCAAATACCTACCTTGATATTACATCGGTTTTATAAATAGGTGAGGATACTTATTCCTCATTTCCTACTCATCCTCCCATGTTTCTTCCTCGATATTGTTACTTTTCTATAATACCTTACTTAGAAATTTGACTTCTTTAGTTTGTAGGTTTGGACTTGTTGACAAGAGTAGAGATTGGGACCTCTTAATAGGTCATCTCCTCAGAAATCTGGACATACTGAACAATCATAACACAAGATGGGTCTCCTATACATTTATCGGAACATGAAATACCGAATAGGATATTGCTAGCTACGGCGTCAACTCCAACTCATGACCTTGCTTATCCACCAAACAACTGCAGCAAGGCCCAACATTACCTAGGGCTTAACTTGCCCTCCTTATTGAATTACATGATGCCTTTTGTAGGAGACACCTTCAGAAAGACCCAATCATCAATATCAAACTCCATCACTCGATGACGTACCTTAGCATAAGTTTACACTTTTGCTGGCGGTCTTAAGTCTATCTCTGCCCCAGTCTTCACTTGCACTAAATCTAACCTAATAATTCTACCTGTTTAGAGCTCAAATCCAGCCTATTGGAAATCTATACCTCGCTCATATAAAGCTTCATATGCAGACTGTAAATGCTTGTGTGATAACTATTATTGTATGCAAACTCAATCAAGACACATGGTCATCTAAATTCCACAAAAGTCCAAAACATAGGCATGCTACCGTTTTACGCATAGTGCGTTGGCCTGTTCATCGGTATGGGGATGAAAAGCGTAGTAAGGCTTAACTGAGTGTCTAGACCTTTCTAGAAAGACTTCCAAGAAGTTCATTTGCAAATTGTGCGTGTTTGTGTGTGGAAATAATAGGTAGGGGAATGCTATCGGGGTGAACTATCTCACGTATGTAAGAGTGGGGCATAATCCTCGGCAATATTAGTAGTATAGCATGGTAGGAAATGGTGATTTAGTCGGTTTTCTGCGGTCACCCAAATAGAATCATACTTTATTTGCTTGTTCAAGGAAAACTATTGATAAAATCATATTACTTACCTTCCATTTCTATGATGGAATCTACATATTGTGAATCAGACATACATTTGTCCTCTGATGTTCAACCCTTACCTATTGATAATTAGGATATAAGCCATAAAACTAGTAATGTGTTTCCTTATATGCCATTACCACTAATACTAACTCTCTCGGGCCATAATACCTCCCTCGTAGTACATAAATTTACCCCAAGTAATGGGAATAATGAGCTTCGATCATAATGCGCCGTTAAATGTCTTATTTGAGAACTCTATTTGGCCCATACTCAAATAGGGCTGCTTTTGATACGGTGTGCTATCTTTCGGCAACATGAGCTTGTGGATCATCATATTGCCTCTACTTAACTTTTGACATTAAGAAGGATTATCTTAGTATTCTAAACTACAAGACTTTTATCTTCGTATACAGTAACCAAATATACAAAATCAGCTAACTGCTACAAGGTTTTCACTATTCAACCTTATCGGCCTCAATATAACTTTCAGACTTCCAATAAATTTGTGGCTTGATGCAAGAGATAACTGGAACTCTATAAATTGATAACAACTCACTGAGAGGTAGACAATATAGATGAACCGGAGGTAAGGATAGACTCAACCTAAGCTGTAGTAGCTTGCAATTTGTTGGAATCTCATCTATGCCCGGAAGTTACATAATTTCTATAACAACAAATATACAGCATCAATGGAAACACAAGTATGTATACAATGCACTATCATCACCGCCAGACATATGTTAGGTGGTCGGTTGCTTTAGCAAGATGGTGTATACCTCAATTTACCCAGCGACTCTAACTACCTTCTACTGCCTCAAATTTTTGCTCTTCCCTCTTTTGAAACAAGTACTAGAGGCTCTTATGATCGGTAAAGATGTCAACATGTACACACAGCTATGAGTAGTGGTGACAAATCTTTAATGCAAATACAACTTCTGACGACTGGTGTGGGTAGGATAATTCTTCGTGCTTCCTTAGGTCTTGAGGCATAGGAAATAACGTGCTGCTTCCTCGGCTCTCTAGAGGCATGAGTATAGCATTTCAAGTCTCAAAAATGGCTCCTTGAAGGAAAGAGTGAAGTTGCGGGTATGGTGTAGGTGGCCGGTGGGACCAACGGCACTCAAGTGGACGATGGACACCCGCTGTGGCGCGTCCCCGCGCTCGGCTTGGCAAGTACAACGGAGGTTAGCCTAATGTGTTGTCACTGCGGTGACATGGTCAGACCTCAGTGTTCTCTAAGTGTTGGAGGACTTGACGGGCCATCAAGGGAGTGACAACCCGTCACTTCTACCATTTGGTAAGGCTAGTAAAGACCCCGTTTTAGTTGGGTGGTAAGGGCGACGGATCGTCGGGCGTGTGTGACCCATCACGGCGACCATTGAAGTGTTTAGTTGTTCAGTCCATCCAGAATTTCTAAAGTCTGTTTTTGTAAATTCCTAAGCTTATAATCCTAAGTGAGAATTTTTTGGGGATTCTTAAGAGTGTAATTGAGGATTTTACTTAGCTTATTCCTTACTTCTCTTATATACCAAGGTTGGGAAAGATCTTTCTCTCAAGGAAGAAATGATTTCTCAATTTCTTCTTCTCCAATCTCTCTTAGGCATCAAACCTAGAAAGAATGTCATCTAGCCAGTATATAGGGTTATGAATGGGGGATAATATTTCACCCTCGTACGATTTCATCCCAATTCTATGAATTCAAGTCTCTAAGCATGCCGGTTAAAATTCTGAGGTTTTACTCTAATTTCATGGAATCTTCCGTGTTAGCTCTATGAGTTCGATTCCTCATGTTTCAATTGATGTTTAATGGTTATTAGGGAAAGATTTGACTCTCAATTTACTTCTAATTTATGATTTCAAGTTTATGAAAATTGTGCCTAATACGCGCCGATTTATGAATTTCAATCTCATGAGCCCATGATTTCTAGTATGATGAATTATCCAAGTATGCATGGTTGTTTATGAATTCTTAAACTTATGATTCCATGATTTTGAACTATGAAGCTTATTTCAAGTATGTATGATTTTATGTCTTGGGAAACCCCATGCAAAGTCAGAAGTATGTTTCTCATGATTTTAGCCAAGGCTTATATGATAAGTTTTAAAGGAATGATTGGAGTCAAGAGTCACAAGTGAATGATTCAAGCTATGTTTTGAGAATATAATTATGAGCTATATGCATGTATTTGGGAGCGGTGTCTATCACCAAATGACCGAGATTCGAGGATCACGATCTCATAACTACGCGCCACCGTGAAGTATATATTCTTATTTTGGACCATTCAAGAGAGTGGATTCCCTCACCAGAGTGCATACGGTGATATCATACCTCATTATTCTTTTCACGATAAGGATTAGGACGGCTACGCCCTCGATCGAGATAATTGGGGGCATCGTAAGCTCACATGATGATGGTGTCGATTGCCAATGATGAAGCCTTCCATTGTTCATCATGATTTTAGATATTCATGTTCATGTCTCATGATATTAATTTTCACGGTATATTTGACCCATTGATCGGTTCATAGCAGTTTCACATATGTTTTCAAGTACAACACGCTCTATGATTTCTATTTCTAAACCTTGGGTCATTATGTTCGACTTATGATGAATATCATGATGATTATGTTTATTTGAGTATGGCTTTTAGCATGATGCCCTTACTCTCATGTTCCATATTGATTTATAATCATAATTTCAGACTATCGCTTTACTAGCATGTTTTACTTTGTCATACTCGGTACATTCAAAGTACCAACCGTATACTCTATCTTTATATCATCGTGATATTGGTTTGAGTGATCCATCTTAGGTCCCGTCATTAGCTCGCTCCCGCTCGGTCCGGCTTTATTCCAATTTTGGTGAGTCCTCATGGTCAAGGACATTAGTTTTGGTTATATCTCTTGTGCATGTCTTTTGGTTTAGGACTTAGCGAGCTAGTTGAGGGTGTTATCCATCTGTCATCGGATATTTAGAGCTTTTGAGACAACTTGTATAGATGTTTCGGCAATGTTGGTTCCTGTCTACGATTATGTTGTTATGCTATGCTTCCTTAAAACATGTAATGTTCATGCTTTATTTCCACTTAGTAAATGATCTTATTCGTACTATGTATGTCTTTATGGGTTTCCTGGAGCTATTCATGGTTCTAGGTCTTGTGTCGGGGTTCGAGGTCCAAACTTGGGTAAATTGATAAACTTAGCATTAGTGTAAAGGTTTAGGTATGTCCTAGGGTGTCCGAAAGCCTCATTAAGTAGAGTCTTTTCTAGCAAGATGTGAAGTGTGCCACACTTATGGGGAAAAGGCTACGAGGCGTTTAGGAAACTTCCTTTCTTTCATGATCTATCGTGCGATGAGAAGTACGTCTATCTATTATTCTAACTCATGCTATATGCATGTGCAAACATGCCTTCCCACTTAGGAGTCAATGGAAGAAGGAATAGAAACAAAAATGGCCATGGCAATGGCGTGGAGGCAGACATCACTTGACCCATGACTCAGTGATCATTCTTTGACGGAGTTACTCATCTTAGAGTTTAGGGTGTCATTTCAGATGTTAGCATAGGCCATGACCGCCCAGTCAGTGCTAGCGAGTTGTGGCTCATGTGAACCACAATGGGAATGCGAGAGTGGCTAGGGTTTGAGACTTAAATCAGGATGAACCACCAGAGTTTCTTAGGTCAAAGGTGGATGAGGACCTACATGATTTTATTGAGGAAGTCTGAAGATTACCTAGGTGATGGGTGTTTAAAGAGAGGATAGTGCGGAACATGGCCTCCTATTAGCTCAAGGGGTTGCTCATATTTGGTTTCGATAGTGCATGGAAGAAAAGCAGGGGAGTTGGTGAAATCACCGTTGGCTAGGGCGTGTTTTTATGGGTTTTATAGATAGGTTCTTTCCACGAGAATTGAGGAAAATGTAGCTAAGTTTGTTAGCAGAAGAAAAATGACATGACTATTGAAGTATGCGAAGATGGTTCTTTGATCCAAGAGCTCATATAAGAAAGTTCGTGAATGGGGTGGCGGTTGTTGGTCAAGGAATGCAGGACCACCATGTTGATCGATGATATAGATATCTCCTAACTATAATATATTCCCAGTAGATAGAGGCGGAGTAGATGAAGGAGATAGAGAGAGAGAGGCCAAGAGCCATAGGCAGTCTGGGCATTTCCATAGAGATCCGGTGGTGGACATCACCCTCAAATTCCATCCAACCTTGAGGAGATCGAGAGAGGTAGAGCATGGGGCTGCAGGGTCGAGAGGACCATTTTAGGGAGCACACTTTTCCATCTTGTAGGAAGTGTGGCGGGGAGGCACCTCGGAGAGTGCTTGGTGTTACTATTGGTTGTTTCGGGGGTGGGAAGCTCGGACATATCCTAAATGATTTTCCTTCATCTAGATATGGTGACGGTAGAGGTTGGGCCCGACCACCACTGATGGCCGAAGCTCACCCTACATCGGCAAAGGCGCCTTTTCTAGTGTAATGGGCGGATAGTGCCAGGCAGTTCTATGCACTTTATCTGCATCTCAAAGTAGAAGTGCTCACCCGATGTAATTCTTGGTATGTTGTGATAATTCCATCGTGATGTGTATGGTGTTAGATCCGAGGATATATTATCTTTCATGACTCCTTATGTTGTTGTTAGTGTCGATCATCGATCTGAAATCTGTTAGAACCCTTCTCGAGTCTCTATCTATAGGTGAGTCAACTTTAGCTCAATAGGTATATAAAATTTCTATCACGATTCTTCGAAAGTAGCCTCGATCGACTTAGTAGAGTAGATATGATCGACTTCGATATTATCTTTGGTATGGATTGGTTACATGCTTATTATGCTTGATCAACATAACCCCGTGCGGTAAAGTTTCGTTGATGGGTGAACCATATCTAGAATAGAAGGAGTAGTTTAGTTGTGTTGCTGGTCTCTTTGTTTCTTATCTCGAGGAGAGGAAGATGATCTACGAGTGGTTGTGTATATCGTCTAGTTTGGTCAAAGGATTCTATGTGAGACCCCAGATTCTTGATCGATTCTGTTGTATGTGAGTATCCCAGAAAGTGTTTCCGGATGATCTACCAGGTCCATCCCAAGTGGGAGATAGACTTTGGTATTGACTTTCTGACATACTAGCCAATATCCATTCCCCACCCACAAAACCAAACTCAGTTGAGCTGAGGTTGAAAGAGTAGTTGAAGAATGCATTGGGTAATGTTTCATGGGCCTAGTAAATACCCATGGGGTGCTCCATTTCTCTTTGTTCGGAAGACGGATGGTTCTCTTAGGATGTGTATTGATTATTGGCAGTTGAATAGGGTCGTCATCGAAATTAAGAATCAACTCCCTAGGATTGTTGACCTATTTGACGGCTTCATGGGGCTAAGTGCTTCACCAAGGATAGACCTCAGAATCGGCTATCACAAGCTCGAAGTTAGGGAGAATGACATTTTGAAGATAACCTTCAAGACTCGGTATGGTCACTATAATTTTATAGTTATGTGTTTTATACTAACGAATTCTCCAAAAGATTTTATGGGCTTAATGAATAAGGTGTTCAAACAACATTTGGATATGTTGCATTGATTATTTTTAATTGATGATATTCTCATATACTCTCGGAGCGGGGAGGAGCATGCGTTCATTTGAGGATTGGGTTACGGGAGACTCTCAGGATCACCAACTATTTGCTAAATTCGGCAAGTGCAAGTTTTAGGTGAACTTCGAGTAGCATTCTTGGGCCATGTGGTGTCTAGTGAGGGGGTGCGGGTGGACTATCAAAAGATAGAAGCATTGAAGAATTGTCTTGAGCCGGTCGGTCGACAAAACCCGAGTTGAGACCTCGGACCGAGACACAGGACCTAAAATCACGAATGACTCCAAGCTAACCCATGGTACATACATAACATGATTTAAGGGTAAAATCATTAGGAAATTAACATAAGCATGGATAAGAGGAAGTCTAAATATCATAAAGTATAAACAAAAGTGATAATATCACAATGCTAAGTCACAAAGAATTTGAACATGCTAAGTCTATGTACGAAGCGCTGTCGATGGGAATCTTTAAGGACAAGCCTCCGACTAAACTCCAAGTTTGAATCTAAAACAAAACATAACAAGCATAGCGTAGATGTTCTCGGATGATGAGGACTCACCCAAGCGGGATGGAGGGCGAGTACAGTGAGTGCGAGCTAGTGGCAGCCCCGAGGCCAGGATGGATCACCCCAACCTATATCTTGAGATGATATAGCATAGAGTATGCGGTCGGTACTTGGAATATACTAAGTATGTAGAGAGAGAGTAAGAATATGCTAGTAAACAATAGTATAAATTCGGCATATAAATCAAAGGATCGGGAGAGTAAGGAAAGCATGCTTTAAGCCATAAATCCAAAGTATACATAAGCATAAACTATTCATTTATGTCCAGACATAATGAACCAAGGTTTAGAATTAGAAATCACATACTTGTCATGCTTGAAATTGTAGTAAATGCTCATAACTAATCAATGGGTCAAGTATAATATAAAAAAATGTAATATCATAAGTCATGAACATGATGGCGAAAACATGAGGAAAAGTGGGAGATTCTTGTAAGTTGCCATACCCCATGTGAGCATACATGGGCAGGCACATAAATTCCTAGTCGGGAGGGTGTCCATACCTTGCCAAGGATAGAACCATAAAAAAAGCATGATATCATTCATGGGTGGCCCATATGGGCATAGGAGACCTCTGCGTGGAGGACCCCATCCATGACTACATTGGCACGTGGTTCTAAGATCTGGATGCCTTGGAACCTCGGCCTGCTCGGTGTTAAATACTACTTTCTAAATATATATAGTGCTTATATCATAATCGTGAAACATACACAGGCACATGGGCTAGATGATGTCATGAGATTCATAACATGCTTGAGATATGGCACTAGCCATAAAATAGGCAGAGTGAGTCGGCCATAATCATAAACTTGATATTCCTGAAAACCGCTTACTTGAGGAAATCATCATATTCTAAAATCCATAAATTCATGAAGGGTTCTTATGGGAATCATCGTAATAGTCATAAACATAACTACTTCATCATACTTGAAATTATGGACTCATAAAAGCAATTTTATAAATCATGCATAATAGGGCATAATTTTCATAAAACTTGAAATCATAAATATATAACTTCAATAGAATAAAAGAATTTTCCCCATTGTCCTTAAGTCAATTATTGAAACATGATAGATTTCTACCATAGACATTGCATGGTAATTTACATAGAATTGGATTAGAACCCTAGAATTTCAATACACTCGATTGAAGACTTGAATTCATGAATTTAGAAGAAGAAATTGGGAATGAGAGGGAAAGAAATACCCCATTCATGGACCTACATACCTGATGTAAACTAATTTCTATGTTGGTCTTGAAAGCGAGAGAATTGAGGAAGAAATTGATAAGGAACTCTAGCTTGATCTTGGAAGAGAATTTCAAATTCTATGAAATTATAAGAGCATAATGACTTATGCTAGGTTAAAACCTCTTAAAACACTCTTTAGGAAGTTTAAAATGACGTAGTTTAAGAGTTAGGAACTTAGAAACACGAAAACACCTTTGTAGTCCAAGCGCAAAAAGGCCATTTCGATTGACGAGTGATAGGACGGCTGTTTGGAGACTTGACGGAGTCGTTGCTTGACCCATTGCCACTAGCAACTTCTTTCCATTATCGGCCTTTTCACTTGGCTGAGTCACTTAACGAGTCATCAGAGGACATGATGACTCATCCCTCAATCCGTTTTGAACACTAGAATTCAATACTTTCACCATAGTACACGCCGCGTGTCAAAAAAAGGCGATTAAGATTAGGAGTCAATGAATCATCATGAATTTCTAGAAGATAACTTTTTCTACAACTTGGCACCACCAAGCGAGTCATGTACGACTCATCAAGTCACTAGGCGAATCCTTGAATGACTCATTTATGACTGCATTGTAGATTTTCCTATTTTGTTTCAACCCTCGGGTCTAATCTTGGGGATTTCCGGGGTGTTACGTTGTCTCCCCACTTAGGAACATTCGTACTCGGATGTAGATTGAGTATACTTGAAAGTTTAGGAATGAGCTTGCAATCAACAATAAACTGTCCCAAGCGTGGAGTGACCAACTTCGGATTGATCTACATAATCATGAATTCATAAAACATACATGCATGCTATAACATGAAAGGCCGAGACATGAATTTTACATGAAGCTTACTTGAAGTACTAATGACTGGCACCTCAAGTTATTGCAAATAGGGAAAGATCTTTGGCATCAAGCCATCATATCTGCCGGCTTCCCCGGGAAGCTCTCGATAAGATGATTTCTCCACAACTTTGCTGAAGCTACTTCCTTGTTCCTTAACTTCGAACTGATGATCAAAGGATCTTAGCTGGAACTCTTCATAGGTAATTCTATCCCTTCACTTATGCTCTCCATGGAACAACCAAAGTAGGGTCACTAATGCACTTCTTCAGAGATACATGGAAGCTGGATGCACCAAAGCCAACCACGCTGGCTGGCTCAACTCATATGCCACATTCCTAACTCGTCTCGGTAGCTTATAAGGACCGGTGTATCGGGGACTAAGCTTCCCTTTCTTCCCGAACCTCATCACTCAATTTATGACTGACTTTGAGCTATTTTCGGCATCTCCTAATGATTTGAACTTTTTTCATGGCCTTATAAATTGAATCTGGACTACCAATGTAACTGGAGCTACCTCGAGCCATCCAACAAGTGACCCATACCTCTGCCCATGAGAGCCTCAAACGGAGCCATCGAGATGCTTCAAGTGATAACTATTATTGTAGGCAAACTTGATGTGAGGCAAGTACACGAACTCTTGTTGAAATCAATCACACGCTCTCAACATATCCTCAAGAGTCGAATGGTACGCTTGGCGACCATCCATGCATGGGTGAAAAGTTGTGCTAAGCTTCACATGAGTACCCGAAGGCCTCTACGAAACGACTTTCAAAACTGAAAGGTGGTAGTACCCCTATACGAAATGATGGACAAAGGATTCCATGCAACTGAACTTATTCCTAAATGTATAATCTAGCATAATCCTCGAATTTGAATTAGTAGTTTTGACCGGTAAGAAATTAAGCGATTTGGTCGGGCTGTCTACAATCACCATAGAGTCATACTATCGGTGGAGTGCAGAGGCAAACCACATGTGAAGTCCATATTGATCTCTTCCCACTCCCAAGTAGGAATTCTAATATCACGCCCAACTCCCGGGTTTTTGATGCTCAACCTTCATCTATTGGAAATTCGGACACTTAACCACAAACTCTGCTATATCCTTCTTAATGCCATTCCACCAATAGACTTCCCATAGGTCAAGGTACATCTTGGTGGAACACGGCATGGATAGACTATCGAGAACCATGAGCCTGCGTCAACATCCGCTCTCTCCCGAGTGATATATAGTTGGCACACACAATCTGTCCTAGTAACGGAGTACACCATCTCTCCCTTGGGAGACAACCTCCACTTTTTGATTCCGCATAGCTTCCTTGGTGACTCCATGGGATAGGATCTTATCTTTCCTAGCTTTGAATTCCATCATCAGCCAAGGGATTCAGACCCATTACGAATAATATCACCACCATACGCCGAATCTATAAGGTGAACCCCTAAGTTAGAAAGCCTATGGACATCCTTTACCAACTCCTTTCTCCTATTCTCGATAGGAGACACACTCTCCATGGACATCCTCTAAGAGCATACACCACTACATTAGCCTTGCTCGGGATGATGAGTTACTCAATGTCATCGTCCTTGAGAGGCTCTAACCATCTCCTTTGTCACAAATTCAAATCCTTACGAGTGAAATATTAAAGGCTCTTGTGACCTGTGAACACATCCACATGCACCCTATACAAATAGTGCCTCCAAATGTTCAAAGCAAACACACACATTTTGCCAACTCTAGGTCATCGTCGGATAATTCTTCTCATGAGTCTTAAGTTTTCAAAAGTAACGCATTTGACCTTACCATCTTTGCATCAATACACAATGAAGACCAATCCTAGAGGCATCACAATACACAACAAAATCATCGGCATTGCCCTCTGATGTTAGGGTCAATGTGGGCTTGAAGTAGTCGAGTCTTTAACTCCCTAAACTCTTCTCACAAGCATCCAACCAGAATTTGACCTTAACTTTTGGAATTCGACTTAGTCGGTAGTGTTGAAATTATTGAAAATCCCTCTATAGACCTCCTATAGCCAACTAAACACAAAAAGATCCTAATATTTATCGGGCTGATAGGTTTGGTAATTCTTGGCCCAGCTTTGATTTTGAGAGTCCATGAAAGCACACCCTCATTAGACACCACATGACCCAAGAATGCTCTTTTTTGAGTTCAACCAATTATCACACTTCACAATTTAGTAAACAAGCTGGTGATCCTTGAAAGTTGCAACATAATCCTCGAATGAGCAACATGCTCCTCCTGCCTTTCCAGAGTATATAAATATATCATCTATGAGCATCTGAACATATCCAAATATTGCCTAAACACCCTATTCATCAAGTCCATAAAAGCTAGAGGAGAATTTGTTAGTCTAAGACATAGCTATGAACTCATAATGACCATACCGAGAGTCTTGAAGGAGTTTGTCTTCAAATGTCACTTTCCCCAACCTTAGTGGTGATAGCTAGGATCTGAGGTCTATCTTTGAAAATCTCTAAGCACCCTGAAGGCTGGTCAAACAAATCATCAATCCTAGGGGGATCTTGTTCAAGCAACCTTGTTCAACTTTCGAGAATCGATACATTCTAGAAACTATCTTTCATCTGGACAAAGAGAACTAGAGCACCCCACAGGGTTTTATTAGGCTTGATGAAACCCTTATCTAGGAGATCTTTCAACTCTTTTAGCTACGAGTGGAGCCATTACGTATGGAAGAATGGATATAGGCTACATATATCGGCAAGAAGTTCAATACTAAAGTCAATCTCTGCATGGAAGGACTCTGCTAGATCATATGGAAACACCTCACGGATACTCGCGTACTTGGGCCGGGCGAAGAGTTGGGGTCTCTGACATAGAATCCTTGACCCAAACTAGATGATAGACACAACCCTTAGAGATCATCTTCTTAGACTTGAGATAGGAAGCAAGCGACTATGGGCACGCCTAACTACCCTTCCACTCTAGGACTAGCTCACCCGAACGAACTCTACCACAGTTACATGGTAGTTAGGCATAACATGCATGTAACTCAATCATCTTGAATATAAGTTCAAATCGGTCATATTTAACTCCACTAAATCGGGTTTGAGGTGACTTTCTAAAGAATCATGACCAGGGCAATTTTTGCCTGCAGTCGAGCTAAGATTAACTCACCCAGAAGCGGAGTAGAGACTAGAGAAGGGTTACGATAGGATTTTACGATTGACTCCAAAACTAATAGCAACATAAAGAGTCATGAAAGATAAGTATCCCTAGATCTAAAACTTCATACTCATTAAGATGGAATATATATTATACCGATGACCATATTAGGAGAGACCTCCTCCCGATGAGATGATAGTGCATAGAACATATTTTTCCACGCCGCCACCTACACTAGCGCCCCTCTTTGAAATGGGCAGGCTGACGAGTACATTAGGCCCAGTGGTTGGGGTATGGATCCCGCCATTATATCTGGTGAAGGGCAATTCCTAAGTCTATGTTTGGATTTGTCACACTTGAAACAAGAATCGGAGCCAACTAAGCATCACCCAAGGTGGTTCATGTCGCACCTTGCACAAGGTTTGGAAAAGTGCGCTCTTCTTCCATGCTCCTGGCCTCTGAGAGGCTGACGCTCTACCCTACGGCGGTTATGCTTGGGTCTACACGAGACATTGGCTGATGATCTGACTAGGGCGACAATATCTTGTGAGTGCTTGGCTTAATGTCTACCACTAGATCTTTGCTAGAGCTGTCCATAACTCCCTATCATGGCCTCTTGGCCTCCCTCTCATGCTCCTCACATCTTGCTCCGCCTCTATATGTTGTGCATATATGATCGATCCCCAGAGATATCTATGTCATTGATTAGCATGATAGTCCTCCGAGCTCCTTGATGAGGAATCGCGGCCATTGATGAACTGCTCCTCTGAGCCCTAGAATCAGCAACCATCTCCTGTGCGTATTTGGAAAATTGGGTAAACTCCAAAGGCATACTCTGGATAGTCTTGTTGTTACGCTTTAGATTGAAAAGCGAAATTTTTGCCTTTGCCTCTCTCTCAACTCCTAGGAAAGAACCTTCAAGAAAGTAGTCACAAACTCTTCCCAACCATGAATTGTCCCAACTCCCTTGCTTTGTCTTTCAACTGATGGAACCATATGTGAGTAACCCTCTTCGGCTTATAGGAGGCTAAATATTCACTCTCCTATGAATTTACACCCCATAATCTAGGTGACCTTTTCTACACCTCCTCAATGAACTCCATTAGGTCCTCATCCATGGCTGACCCCGAGAAACTGGGTGGGTTCGTCATGAGAAAAGTCTCGTACTCTTCTTTGCCGCCACATTCTAATAGGGAACATGGGTCACTAATTTTTGGTTGAATTAAGTGTTCATGGCCTATGACTAACATACAGAAATGCCGCCCTCTTGGCATGAGTGAACTGCTCGAGCAAGGTATCCTTGGAATTTGGTAAGAATTTTGGTGATGCCATCTCCATTGCCATTTGCATGGCCATTTCCGTTGCCATTTATTCTACCATTGCTTTGACATGGAGAATATTTCTATAAATTTATAGCACGAGTTAGAGGAATAGAGAGGTGCTTCATCACCGACATAGATTATGAAAGAGGAAAATTTTCTAAACGTCTCACCAACCTCTTCCTCATAATTGTGGCGCACTTCACACCCATGGAAAAACTCTGCTACTTTGCGACTTTTCCCGGACACACTACGACATACCTAAACCTTTGATCTGTCAGGAGTTTGCTTGCAATGAACCGAGTTGAGACCTGGACCGAGACAGGACCTAGATCTCTGAATGGCTCCAAGATAACCTATGGTACATATATATCATGACTTAAGGCCATAATCAAGTGAAAATTAACATGCACGGATAAGAAGAAGTAGAAATATCATAAGCGTATACAAAGATAATATCAAACGGCCGAGTCTGGCTAGGAACATACTAAGTCTATGTGCGGCCTCTACTATCTATTGAGATGTTGGGACAAGCCCTCGACTAACTCCAAGTCGATACTAAAACAAAATGTAACAACATAGCATTAGATGTCCTCGAAGGATAAGGACTCACACAAAGTGGGATGGAGGGCGATACGGCTAGTGCGAGCTAGTGATGAGGCCGGGATGGATCACCCCTAGCCTATATCATGAGATGATGGCATAGAGTATGCGGTCCGATACAGAATGTACTAGTATGTAGAGAAAGTAAAAACATTCTAGTAAATGATAGTATAAAATCATACATATAAATCAAAAGGATCGAGAGTAAAGGACAACATTCTTTAAACCATAAATTGAAGTATACATACGCATAAGCTATTCATCGTAATATGAACATAAAGACCAGGATTGAATTAGAAATCATATAACTTGTCATGCTTGAAATCATAAGTGAAAACTTATAAACGGACCAATGGGTAATGTATATTATAAAAACATAATATCATAAGTTAGGAACATGAGTAGCGAAAACATGAGGAGCAGTGGGAGATTCTTAACCAAGCAACATACCCCACTTGAGCATACATGGGCAGGCACATAAATTCCTAGTCGGGAGTGTACATACCTTGCCAAGGATAGAATCATGAAAAAGGAGTGATATCACTCATGGGTGGCCCATACGGGGCATAGGAGACACTCTCGTGGAGGACTTACATGACTACATTGGCATGTAGTTCTAAGATCTGGATGCCTTTGAGACATGGCCTACTCTGTGTCAAATACTACTTTCTAAATATATATAGTGCTTATATCATAATCGTGAAACATACCTGAAGTACATGGGCTAGATGATGTCATGAGATTCATAACATGCTTGAGATATGTGCATTAGCCATAAAATAGGTCCGTGAGTCGGCCATAATCATAAACTTGATATTCATGAAAGCCATGCTTACTTGAGGAAATCATCATACTCTAAAATCCATAAATTCATGAAGGGTTCTTATGAGAGTCATGTATAATATTCATAAAACATAATTTACTTCATCATACTTGAAATCATGGACTCATAAGATTAATTTCATAAATCATACATAACAGGGCATAATATTCATAAAACTTGAAATCACAAATACATAATAAATTGGGAACAAAATCTTCCCATTTGGCCTTAAATCAATTATTCAAACATGATAGAATTTCACCCATAGACATTGCATGGATAATTTACATAGAATTGGGTTAAAACCCTAGAATTTTAATACACTCGATTGAAGATTTGAATTCATGAATTAGAGAAGAAATTGGGTGTGAGGGTGGAAGAAATTCCCCATTCATGGCCCTACATACCTAGGTAAAATGATTTTTATGCTGGTCTTGAAAGCCCAAGAGAATTGAGGAAGAAATTGATGAGGAACTCTAGCTTGATCCTGGAAGAGGATTTCAGATTCTGTGAAGTAATGAGAGCATAATGACTTATTATAGGTTAAAACCTCTTAAAACACTCTTTAGGAAGCTTAAAACAACGCACTTTAAGAGTTAGGAACTTAGGAGTACGTAAACCCTTAATGATCCGACTACAAAAAGGCCATTGCCAGTCCTAACGAGTGACAGGACGACCCATTGGGAGACTTGATGGGTCCTTCCTTGACCCATTCCCACTAGCAACTTCTTCTCCATTCTCAGGTCTTTTCACTTAACGAGTGACTTAACGAGTCTTCAGTGGACATGATAACTCATCCCTCAATCCATTCTAAACACTGGAATTCAATACTTTCTCCACCACTGCACACTTAATGGGTCAAAGATGACTCATGGGGAGTCCCAATGATTCGTCATCCCACGCATCATGACTTTTGAAAGATAAATTTTTATCCAACTTGGCACCATATAATGAGTCATGTAACGACTCGTCAAGTCACTTGACGAGTCATTGAATAACTCATTCTGTGACCTAGTGTATATTTTTCTGTTTTCTTTATTTCAACCCTCTGGTCCAATCTTAGGGATTTTTGGGATGTTACACTGTCCTATAGATATTAGGAGCTTTTTGGGTTTAGTTGGCATTGCATGTTCGTAGAAGGATTTTCATCCACTAGCACATCATTAACTAAGTTGACCCAGAAGAAGGTCAAATTTTAGTGGTTGGATGCTTGTGATAAGATTTTTCATGAGTTAAAGACTCGACTCACTTCAGCCCCTGTATTGACCCTATCGCAGGGCATGGATGGCGTCGTTGTGTATTGTGATGCTTCTAGGGTTGGTCTTGGTTTTGTGCTGATGCAACATGGTAAGGTCATTGCATATTCCTCTAGGCAACTTAAGTCTCATGAGAAGACTTATCTGATGCATGACCTAGAGTTGGCAGTTGTGGTGTTTTCTTTGATGACCTGGTGGCACTATTTGTATGGGGTACATGTGGTTGTGTTCACGGACCACAAGAGCCTTAAGTACATGTTTACTTAAAAGGACCTGAATTTGTGGCAAAGGAGATAGCTAGAGCTTCTCAAAGACTATGAAATGAGTGTTCTTTATCATCCAGGCAAGGCCAATATAGTTTTGGATGCTCTTAGTAGGTTATCGATAGTGAGTTAATTTGTCCCATGTCAAGGATGGGAGAAAGGAGTTGGTGAAGGAGGTCCATATGCTTGCTCATTTAGGAGTTCGCCTTATAGATTCGACAGATGGTGGTGTGATTGTTCCGAATGGGTCAGAATCTTCATTGGTTATGGAAGTTTAGGCAAGGAAAGAAGAGAACCCTATCTTAGTGAAGTTAACAAAAGCTGTCCAAAATAAGAAAGTAGAGGTTTTCTCTGAAGGGGGACATGGTGTACTCTGATAGTAGGGCCGATTGTTTGTTCCAGTTGTGGATGACTTGAGAAGGCGAATGTTGAGAAATGCCTCATGGATCTCAGTACTCTATCCATACAGGTGCCATCAAGATTTACCGTGATCTACAAAAAGTTGATTGACGGAAGGGTATGAAGAAGAACATAGAGGAATTTGTGGCTAAGTGTCCGAATTGCGAGTAGGTGAAAGTCGAGCATCAGAGACCTGGAGGTATGCTTCAGGACATCAATATTCCTACTTGGAAGTGGGAAGAGGTCAATATGGACTTCATTGCAGGGTTACCTCGTACACGACAATATGACTCTATATGGGTGATTGTTGATAGGTTGACCAACTCAGCATATTTTCTACCTATCAAAACTACAGATTTAGCCGATAATTATGCTAGATTGTACATTTGAGAGTTGGTTCGGTTGCATGGAGTTCCCTTGTCCATCATCCCCAATAGCGGTACTTAGTTCTCCTCTCAGTTCTGGAGGTTGTTTCAGATGGGCCTTGGTACTCAGGTGATGCTTACCATAACTTTTCACCCGCAGATAGATAGTCAAGCCAAACGAACCATTTAGACTCTTGAGGACATGTTGAGAGCATGAGTAATTGATTTCAAGGTAGTTGGGAGGATCACTTATCTATCATTGAGTTTGCCTACAATAACAGTTATCACTCTAGCATTCAGATTGCCCCATATAAGGTTCTTTACGGGCAGAGGTGTAGGTCACCTATTTGATGGTTCGAGGTAGGTAAGGCTACATTGATAGGGCTATATTCAGTTTATGAGGTGATGGAGAAAGTTCAAATCATTAGGGAGAGGCTGAAGACAAGTCAGAGTCGACATAAATCATATGTGGATGTTAGGAGGAGAGAGCTTGAGTTTGAGGTCGATGATTGGGTGTTTCTGAAGGTGTTTCCCATGAAATGAGTTATGAGATTCGATAATAAAGGGAAGTTTAGTCCCCAATATGTTGGTCCTTATAGTATTCTAGGTCGAGTTGGCAAGGTAGCATATAAGTTGGAGCTATTAGATTCAGTGCATCCAGTGTTTCATGTGTCTTTGTTGAAAACGTACATTGGTGATCAACTTTAGTTGTCCCGGTGGAGAGCATTGGGGTGAATAATAGCCTTATCTATGAGGATGTTCCGATTGAGATCCTTGATCATCAGATTCGGAAGTTTAGAAACAAAAAAGTAGCTTCAGCGAAGGTATTGTGGAGAAATCAACTTGGGAAGCCAAAGAAGATATAATGGCTAAATACCAACATCTTTTCCCTTCTGGATCAGTTCTATTATGAGGTATTAGTTTTCTCCTTAGTACTCTATTTAGTTTGATGTCAAATTCATGTCTCTAAGTTTCTTTCATGTCATGACATGCATGTATGTTTCATGGATTCAGTTTAGTCATGTATTTCGGTCTGAAGTTAGTAACTACGTCAGTTTTTAGCTATGATTGTTTAGTTTTGGGATTACATGTTCCTTCCCTAGCCCTACAGTATGCTTATGTCAACATTTGATGATGAATGTTCCCAAGGGAGAGATATTGTAACACCTCGTATCGAAATGGCTCCTTGAAACAAAAAGAACTGAAGTTACAGGTCTGGTGCAGGTGTGACAATGGGACCGATGGCCCGTCGCCTGCGGTGTCGCGCTCTGACGGCAAGGAGGATGACCGTTAGCCTAGAGAGGGACATCACTTGTTGCATCATGGTCAGATCTTGGTGTCCTCTAAGTAACAAAGGACCTGATGGACCTTCAAGGGAGTGACATACTATCAATTCTATCATCAATAAGGCTATCAATACCCCTTTTCTGGTTAAGGTTGATGGTAAGAGCGACGGACCGTCGGGCGAGTGACGGCTCGTCATGGCCGACATCGAAGTGTTCAGTGGTTTAGTCCAAAATCCTTTGGAAAGACCTCAGGGAACTCATTAACAATAGGAATTGACTGGAGAGTTGTAGGCTCACATTCCAAGTTTCTTACTCGAACCAAGTGAGAAATACAACCTTTGGATATCAACTTCTGAGCCTTAAGGTATGAAATAACCTTACCTTTAGGCGTAGCGGCATTACCTTGCCATTCCCAGACTGGCTCGCCGAGAAAATTGAATCTGACAACCTTAGCTCTACAATCAACATTAGCATAACATGCCTCCAACCAATCCATACCCAAAATGACATCAAAATCAACCATTTCAAGCTCAACTAGATCAGCTAAAGTTGATCTTTCACATACCGATTTACTATGCAGTTTTGGTAAAATCATCTAGCTAACACAGATTCGCCAATTGGTGTAGAAGAAGCAAATGGTATAGACAATAACTCGGGGACTGTCTCAAACTGACTCGCAACCAATGGTGTGACATAGGAGAGTGTAGAACCAGGATCAAGTAAGACATATACTGCACAAGAATAAATAATCAAAGTACCTGTAACAACATTAGGTGAGGCCTCCTGGTCCTGTCGACCGCCCAAAGCATAAAATCGATTCTGGGTTGCCCCAGAACTAGAAGCCTCTCTCCCTCTGCCTCTGCCACAGCCTGTTTCTAGCTAAATATCAGGTCTGGGAGGTCGAACGGAGGATGACGAAGCAACCGCTGATCGCGCTTGATCCACCTCAACCCTTTGTGAACAATCCCTCATAAAGTTCCCTAGCTTCCCACAACGATAACATACATTCTGCCCTTGAAGACACTGACCTGAATGGGATTTCCCACACTGGGGACAAGGCGGAAATGGT
>JACEIK010000191.1:523967-553008 GCA_018107945.1 Datura stramonium | reverse complement strand
TATCTCAACATGAAAGGAATCAAGTGGGTTATGCCAAAGAGTACAATAGAGATGTTGGAATGCTGGAGCAGAACTGGTGTGTGCTAGACAGAAAAATTGGTGGCAAATAGTACCTACTTGTGTATGGTGGACAGTGGAAGGAATTAAACACTAGATGCTTAGAAGGAACCTTCAATTCTATACAGAAAGTCAAGATGAATTGCCTGTCATTGCTTTATTTTTGGAGTAAAGAAGAATTCTTAGATGATGCTGAATCTTTGATAGATTTCACGGGATCCTTGTGAGAAGAACAAGGAGAATGTTTTGACTTTTTGTTCTGTAAATATGGTTTATGCACAAACTTTGTGCTGATGATATAAAATTATTGTTACCTTTCTCCAAAAATTTAAAAAAAAAAAAAAAAAAGAAGAAGAGAAGAGAAGAAAACTGGGTTCTTCATGAAACTGAAGAAAGTGAGAGGGAATGCAGTTCAGAGACTTTGGATGAAGCTTTACCTGAGAAAGGTTGCATTGTAATGAAACACCGCCTCTTGCACTTGACGAAGATGATGAAAACTGAAGGAGCTGAGAAGTTGAGGGAGTTCCTTCTCCAACTCTCTACTTGTGCCTTGATGTCAATTATTCACTTTTATAAACCATTATGTATTCCACAGAATCTTCTGCTTCTCACTTTAGTCTTCATGCCATCCACCCTGAACCAAAGACTAGTTAGGGAAGATACACTTAATGATAAAAAGATGTTTTATGTAAAAACTCCATTCTTTCTATTGAAAAGGTGTATTGGTCGGGTTTACTTCCTCAGAGACTGATTGTTACGAGTTAGAGATCCTTTAGCTGACAGAGAGCCATTTGAAAGTTGTATTGCATCGCCTCAATTTTCTTTGCTGCAGAATCTAATCAGTTTTGTCGTTTCCATCTTACTTTGCAGTTAGCTTTCCTTGCAGTAGATCAAATTGATTGAATTTAACTTCAATGATTTACTTATTTTTCATCTTTTCCTAACAGCTACCTCTGGGAGGAACGGAGAGAGAGGACAAAAGAAACTTCTGATGTTGTCTCCTCAAAATTTCGAAATTTGAGATTTCTCAGTCTTGAGGTACAACCTGAAGTTCCATTGTCCATTCCCACTGTTATACAAAATGCTGTCTCATATGAGAAATTTGAATGTTATGTATGAGAAAATAGATTCAAGTTTATGCGATGTTGCATTTTACCCTATGTTGCTCTGAATCTTCAAAACTGTCAACAGGTGTGTGTTGGATCCTCCAAAACTGTTGCAATTTTGGAGGATCCAACACGGGACCGGCCACATTTTGAAGAGTCCGAGTAACATAGACTTTACCTTCTCTTGATATTGCCTTTCTGTGTTGGAGACATGGTCTCCAGTTGGTTGTTAAACTTGACGATGTCATCACCCTCAAGAACTACTTAATATAACGTTTGAATATACAGTTAGTAACGTCTCTAGTCTCTTAAAGGTGAAGATTGTGAAAGACAAGCTAGGTAGAACAGATAAAATTCACCGAGGGAGAATGGGATAAAGGTAAGTGCATGGGATGTATGACGGTTTATTGGAAAAGAGTCGCTATGAAATTGAATTTTGGTACTAAAGTTCTGTTGTCGGTAATATCATTATAACCTGTGCAAGTGTTCATTGTCCAACCATGTTAAAGGCTGTGGTTTGAAAGAATTTGCTCTTCCAAAATTACCGAGGAGCCAATTTTCTTATTTGTGTTTCTATATTCTTTAACATAACTTGAGATAATTGTATTACTTATAAAATTTTGATGGAAGAGAATCACTTTGAGTTGTGGGGTAGGTGGGAGTTTGAATGGCCCGGGTTAGGGTCAGAACCATGCAAAGCCTCATGAACAAGGTCAGTTTGACTACACGCTTGGTCAGTTCTCTGGTGAGAGTACCGGTGACAAAGGTCATCTTCCCTCTGGGCATGCTTTTTCGGCTCAGGCAGCTCTAAAAACAATGGGGAGGGAGCAGGGTAAGACCCCTAATGGTGTGGTTATGGACAATTCCTTAGTTTCTGAAGTTGCTGGTGTCCCCACACTTCTCTGGCAGGCTTGCGGGCGCTGGAAAAGGACAGTCACCAATCGAGGATGATGATTGTTTTACTTCCTTTATGCTTAAGAAGGTTCTTGGGAAGGGGATGTAGGGGGTGGTTGTAACAAGGACAGTGTTATTCAGTCCCGGGGAGTTACAGGAATGGAGATCAAAGGAATTGAACTCTTGCTTCATATTGAGAAAGGATCAAGAGGTGTTACAGATAGATCTTGTAGTAACAAGATGGGTAGGGGAGGGGCAACCGTCGATGACTCAAGAGGGTTTTTGTGTGTGTGTGGCGGGGTGGGGACAAAATAGTGGTTTTAGAAGAAAAGAAATAAAAGAGACAGGTAAGAGTTGAGGCGAGTAAAGTAGTTGCTGTTGATAGTAAGATCATTAGTTGGAATATAGAGGGATGACTGCCAACAAAGGGCCATCATCAATGTAAGAGGGATGACTGACCCAACCAAAAGGGCCATCATCAAGGTAGGGATTAGAGTTGGGGGAGGGGGGATATGACTATTCTGGCACGGGGAAATCATGTTACTTTGTGACGAAAGGAAGTTGGAGAGTATGGAAATCAAGAAAGGTTAGTTTATGTCAGTGGCGGAATTTAGAAACTTTGGGTGGAGTTTATGGCCTGTGGGGAGGGGTCAGTGGTGGCTTTTTGGGAAGTTGATTTTGTCCTCACTTTTAGACCTAATTGCATTTGATAGTTATTCTTGTATTACTACTTCTATGTAATAAATTTGTTGTTCCAGTTAGTGCTTTGAACACGAAATGATTTAATGGCTGATAATCTAGAGCAAAAGTAACCTGTAGAATTTGTTAAGAAAATAATTTACATTCCCTTTTCCAAATTATGAAATTACTACTTTCCCCATCAGATGGTACCCAATGTTATGACTTCCCTATTGGCAGTCTTCCGAAATCGGAAATATTTCCTCGCTCAATGTTTTCTGCAAATGGGTAAATACCACTCAAACAACAACACCGTCCTTAGTGTAATCCCATAAGTGGGGTTTGGGGACCACTTCAATTTGAGTACTTTGATCTCTTAGCTTCTATTATTCATTAGTTAAGTCTTCTATAATTTGGACATAGGAGTACAGTTTACAGAACCTGTACCAAGCAATATTTTTGGTTTGTGGTATTATAGACTCTTAGAGACATATGCAATACTTGCTCTTTTGCAGAGGATGCGAGTCATGCTTCCTGTATTTGAGCATGTTTAGTGTAAACTGTGAAGAGAAATCTGATGGTCATGGCAGGGGTTCTTGAAACCCCAGTTACTGCTCATCTGTTAATTTACTGATAAAAGTTGATTTTTTCTAGTGTTTCTTTCACTAAGAGATTTTTTATATTTTGACTGTTATGCTTTCTTAGTTTGCATCTGTTGGAGCGAGTACCACCTTACTTACATTTTTTCTTCATCTATTGTAGCTACCGCAGCAGCAAAATCTATCGGACTGTGGTCTTTTTTTACTACATTACGTGGAGAGTTTTTTGGATGAAGATCCTGCTGGTATTAGTCCATACAGTGTAAAGAACTACCACAATGAATTTGTAAGTGCAGTGCTTGATTTGCATTTCTGTGTTATGTCTTCGAAGTTCTCAACTTGTGCCCCCTTTTATGATTTTGAATCACTTTGCATATGAATGAACGGAGGTGGCATTAGTTTTTTGGTTTCCTCTATTTTGATTTGAAGCCTATTAGTTAATAAATCCTTTAATCGGTATTGGAGATGTGGAGTCAGAAATAGAAATCTTCTTTAGTGGGGCATAGTTTTGAGACCACTTGGAAGAATTTTATGTCTGATATGCAGTAATGCCGGAAGAAAATGTTGAGCTGCTTTTACATCTCTGCTACCTTATTGGTATTTAATACATGTTCACAGGCATTGCCAACTGTTTTTTTCCATGTATATGCACTTGATGCACAATTTGGCATTAACCAGTAACCTGTTCATGCAATTAATATTTGTTTTCTAGTGATTGAAAATTGGGCTTACCTGCGTTAGTGAATAAATAATGTACAATTCCCTCTTATGGCTTGTTGGGAGTCTGCTCATTACCTTTTCTCAGGTGATAGGTGCATTACCACCCTATTTTTTTTGAATGGCCATTCACCCGTTCTCCAATTCCTGTGACAAAACATGCTCAGAAATTCAATGAGCACCATCTCCTAGTGGTTTTGAAGGACGGGATACCTATTTATCAAACCCCAAGTAGATTAACTCCCCTCCAATTTCCTTCACTTGAAAAAAGAAAAGAAGTTCAATTAGCGCGATGTTGCATCAAGCGTGCTGCAGCTTCAGATTGCTTCCTCCTCCTTTTGCTTTCACGAGCAATTGATTCTGAGAAGAGACTGTTGCAGTCTTATAACAGTACCATGGTTGTTTAAATTGCATTTTTTATTTTTTGGAAGGTCAATTCCCCATTTCACTTCTTAGTTTCTTTCACAACCAGAATATACTATTTTGTTAGTCAGCTGAGCATTAAAATTTTTTACTGGACTTGTTAATCTATTGGTTTTACCATCCATGACCACACATTCTCCCAAGTTATGGAGAGGAAGAGCTAAAGAAAAGAGACAAATGAGGCAACTTTTAGGAATGGATTAAAAAGGGCAGGCTTTGTATATATCAGCCATTTTGAAGTATTTGTCTTGTGGCAATTGAACTACTTTCAGGGTAAGAAAGGGGAATATAGAAAAGAGTTCAATCTCCCTGCCGTGAAAATGAATGAAAATCAACTTTTTCCAAATTGGGGAACTTGTTCTTGTCTAAACAGAGCTCTCTGCTACTTCCACATAGCTGATATAGAGTAGGAGCTACCTTGTTTAGTCTATACTTCGTCCTGGCTGTGAAAGTTCATATCCTAAGATCTTGGATTGGTACACTACATGGCAAACGAAAAGAGAAGAAGAATGGCAAATGAAAATAGAAGAAGAAAAACAACAGTTGATGTGATTCTGTGACCTTTGAGTCTGCATGTTGGGACAATCTACAAATTTCTATTTCAAATCCTCATAAAATTTGGCTTGCTACTGTGTGTTTTCCTTTCTTCCCTTCTGCTGGCATCATTCTTCTCTGTTCTCTTTGATTAATGTTTTCCTATGCTGTTTGTGTGTTGGTTTCTTGCATTCTTTATTCTTCCTCTTTTTCAGATTCTTGCTTGTGATTTATGGGTCTTGTTTCTTTGAGAAAAATTTAAGGTGATTGATGAGTTTTATACCTAAAAGTTACTCTACTTTCTTTTGAATTCAGCTCAGCATAAACTGGTTTCAACCTCATGAACCTTCTATAAAGCGCAGTGCAATCCAAAGATTGATCAGTAACCTCCTTCAGAACCTTCCTCTAGAAAATTCTCCCTCTTTGGCTAGTAATAGTTGCTATCCTGAAGGTGGTCTCAAGACAAGCAATGATGATGAAAATGCTGTAGAATTATCTGACCAACTTGGTTCATCAAAGAGTTCAGACAGTTTACCACATTCTCAAGCTATTGAGATAAACCCATTTCCTACTTCCTCCCTCAGGGGTGTTTGTGCTAGTGGTTCAGGCTTTGTTTTAAATGAATCTTTTGAGTCTGAATCTGATGAAGAACCATTGCTTGACATGCGTTTTGGTCATTCAGCCTCTTTTAATGTGTTCAGGAGTTCGTTACCACCAATACAGGTACGTTATATATCTTCAACTAGTTTAATAGTTCTCAAATTGGTAGACATAAACATGAAGATAAAGCACTTATGGTAAAATTGTAGTCTTCAGATTATGAAGATCATCATCCTATTTCCTTTCACTTTTCCCTTTCATTTTGGCTCCAAAGGAAAAAAGGGTGCTGTCTTCTAGGAGCAGTATATTGAAAAATTGATGGATGTCATAACATAAAAGTTTGCTGGCTACTCCATTCAGACTTAGTTTCCTTTTGGCTAATTGGGAAGTTTGACACTTTTTATGTACTAATGCTTTGTATAAAAGCTTCCTAGATGCACTTCTATCCATTGATCGAATATTGTTGTGTGTATCACAGCAAGAGAGAGGAGAAGTTGGGATTTCTGCAGGGAGGTGAAGGGGAAGCTGTGTAGTGCATACGAACTTGGAGAATGAAAACAGCAAAATTATATTTTAAACACAACCACCTGGCAACTTTTCTTATGTGGAATAGTAAGAAGAATATTAGTTTTGTTTAGGAATTAGTTTTGAATAAGTGCTGGGGTGAGATTTATATTTGAAGTAAGTGTTGTAGAATTTTTGCAAAGTCAGAGAAAATCAGATTTTCACTATGCCCACTTCCTTTCTGCGTCTATTGGAATATAAGATCCCTTTTCTGAGAATTCCTTAAAATGGAGTGAGTTGTGTTATTGTGGTCATTTATGATACCGTAACTAGTTCCACTTTTGGAGGGTGTAATCTTGGTTGCTTCTTGTTGACCTCTCCTGGTTGTTTTAATCATGCATGGATATTAGCCGGTTCTCTTAGTTGGATCTCAGGCTGATTTTGGTTGTACCAGTTCACTTTGGAAAGGGTTTGATTCTGTTTGTATGCATTTATTTGCCATAAATTGAATTGGTTTTCTTGTGTTTAAATTCTACTAGAAGTCACTGAGTTGTGGATGATCTTAAAACAGGAAGAGGTAGAAGCTGGAGATCATCTTGTGTACACGGCAACTGAGACAGGCCTCCAGCATCTGGGTGGGAATGGGTCTGAACCCTGTGCCTTTTCGTATTCATCTGGGTCTCTTGCTGCGGGAACTTCTTGGATCCCAGGTGTGTCGGTTGGCCAAGATGTGGACAAGGAATTGGAGTCATCACCAACTACTTCAGTCCATGACAGTGAGAATCCACTGGAAGTTGAGGCTGTAGAACCTTGCAAAGTAGATCGAAATATGAGTTCAGATGAGAAAATAGATCATCCAAGGTCGAGTATTGACTGTTTGGTTGATGGACATGCCATTTCTAGCGAGCTGCTGGACATCACTTTGGCACAATGCTCTGTCGAGACGCATGATAACGGTGGTACTGGTCCTGTCACCTCTGGTCAGGAGAACCCATATGATATCCATGCAAAGGGCGACCTTGCTTGTAAAAGCTTGCTGCTCATTGGTAGTGGTTCTGGGTCAGAAGCAGATCCTCCACAAAATGTGAAAAGGAGGCGGCTTACACCCTTGGACGAAGAGGAAGTAGCATTTAGAAGTAGCTTGTCACACGATCTACATTTGTAGATTTGATCTATGGGAGTCTTATCAAGCATTCTTTGCTCTCATGGCATTAGGAATACAAGATTATATGTTAGCTGCATACCCCATCCCGACATCTGAATATTTGTAAATGCTCTTAGCCGGGGTTTTAGTTGCATCTGTTTAGGTACTAATATATGCCTGATAACTCAGCTCTTTGGACTGATTATGATGGATGGTCTTGTCTTAGTTTCTTAGCCCTGTGAGATGCTAACGTATATTCAGTTTGCTTATGTTGGCTGAGTTTGGTGACGAATGATCCCTAAGCTTTCAAAATTTGTACAAGGTTATAGTGGAGATTTTCCTTTTAATCAGAGAATCACGTGAAATGGGAGGGAGAACCTCCATCGGAAAATTACAAGAATTACTCGGTATCTTGGGACCCACCCATTCCCAACAAATACGATAATGTTTCTTCAAAAAGAGGTGGGTGCAGCGATAGGGGAAAATTGTATTCAGCCAGACCGCATTTGAAGTGGCACCTAGAAAACTGGGTCAGTGAACTACGGATGATAAAAAGGTTCTAAAATTTTTAAAAAGGGATGCAAGTTTTAATCATTGAGCAGACGTGACAAGTTTATAATTAGTGTTTAAAGATGTTTGATCACTTTTTAAATAAGTTCTCGTCTTTTTATTTTTACAGTTTGACCCTTCTTCTTTATATTTATCTTTTTTGGAAACACTTATTAGTATTTCCTTTAAAGTCGCCTTTGATGGCTTTTTGTTTAGGCTTTTAAAATCTTTTCCTGTAACGATTGAGTTTTTCAGATTTATCTTCACAGTTTACACTAGACATGCTCAAATACAGGAAACATGACTCGCATCCTCTGCAAAAGAGCAAGTATTGCTCACGTCTCTAAGAGTCTACAACACCACAATCCAAAAATATTGCTTGGTACAGGTTCTGTAAACTGTACTCCTATGTCCAAATTATAGAAGACTTAACTAATGAATAATAGAAGCTAAGAGGTCAAAGTACTCAAATTGAAATAGTTCCCAGACCCCACTTATGGAATTACATTGACGACTGTGTTATTGTTTGAGTAGTATTTACCCATTTGCAGAAAACATTGAGCGAGGAAATATTTCCGATTTCGGAAGACTGCCATTAGGGAAGTAAGAGAACGCGGAACGACCTGACCAGTAGCATTGATTTGAGTCTGATTTGGGGAAAACTCAAATCAATGCCGAATACAAGAAAGAAAAAATAGCTTACGNCTTTAATGGAATGAAAATGTGGGTCTTAACAATCCTTAGCTTAATCCCACACACTAACACTCTAATTCCTCACTATTACCTTCTTACCCAATTCTCACCTCTCTCTTTCAAGCAAAAGTAAGAAAAGTAAAGCACAATTAATATTTTCAACCATCAATTTTAGCAATTATAACTTGGATAAAGATAATAGATCTATAATTCAATAAGAATCCATGATCAATTTATGAAAACCCAATTAAATTAACAAACCCACAATGAATATACCTCTAGCTAGCAAATTAGTCAAGAATATTTAAAGATAGAGAGAAGATACCAAGAGTATTCCGCTCATATTCATTGCATTAGCTTCACAAATTTACTTCACAAGCTCTTACAACAATGGTGGAATTCCCCCAAAATAGGTTAAAGAAAAACAAGAAAACAAGTACTATCTAACTCTACAAATCTATGGAGAAAAAATTCTACTAAAAATTCTATGAAGAAGATGAAGTATAGATGATTGAATGAGTGGTGTACAATGAAAACTATCTAAATATCTATACTTTCTTGTGTACAACTTTACCCAAATGCCCTTGAATATTCTAGATGCTTTGGAGACCATTTTGGACCCATTTACCCTTCATTAGACAGCCTCTTAGGTGGAAAACTGGCATTCTGCCGGTGGCAATCCGCGGAGCACCAAACTTTAGCTGGTTGAAAACATGGCTTTTTTTATTAGGAATTTAGTAAGGCTAGGTTCAATAAAGACAATCCATTTATTCATAGTAGCTGTCCAATGGGAAAACTCTTTCAGTCAAGCAAGTAAGCCAATCAAAACAAGTCACCAATTGATTTGCCGATCCAACTATGGACAAAACACCACGCCCACAGGCTCAGCCGAACCGAGCTGCCCAAGCTATAAGAGATAAAAAGGTAGATTCTCATACTGAAGAAGCAGTGGCTACCATTGCGGAAGTCCAACATCAGGAATAGCCTCAAGTTGGTGGCCCAGCCCAAGAAGCTGTTGCTAAGCCCGTAGAGACTAGAGCCAAGCCTGGAAGGGCGAGCCAAGGAACTTAGACTGTGGAGAAGCAACCTGTGATCCATTTGGTTAACCACATGTTCAATGGGCGTTTAGCCAATGCATTCCATGAAGGGCCGGTTGTTTAGTCGATCTAGGCAGTAGCTTCGGTGTTTCGCCCGCGTTTCGCCCTTCCAGATCCGCGTTTAGCTGATTCAAAGCATGTCTTTGCACCTCTTCTTGATCTCAAATCTTCCATTATCTTTGGACCCTCTCCTTCATATGCTAACTCATCAACTTTCATCACAAACTCCATGTGTTTTGCTCGATTTCATGTTTTCTCAACTCACATGAAGTACCTACAATGAATTCAAGAGAAAGGGCATAAAATCCACATAAATGACTCGAAAACTAGGTAAAAACTCATGCTTAGGAGCCTAATGAGTTGGTAAATTTCCAACTCATCAAATCCCCAAACTTGAACCATTGTTTTTCCTCAAGTAATGCAATTCTTTACAGTTGAGAAAATGAACAACATGCTATATATATGAGTTTTTGAATCAAGGGTCAATCTAGACATTCTTACACAAGGGAACATTGCTAAAGCTTAGAGAACTACGGTAGTTGTACACAAACTCATCAAGCCTCAAGATAACCCAAATATTATACACCAACTCAAGAAAACAAAAGACTCAAACCATGTTGCACGAGCTTTGATAGGTCACCACAATCATTAAACATATCTTGTATGCATTCATTTCATTCAAACAAGGTGCATAGTTCCTCAAAACAAGTTCAAAGAGCATCTCAAGTCATTGAGAATTCACATTCAAAGCTTGCCTTAAAGTTCGCTACCCGCTTGCCTTAATCATACCGATCTTTGAAAACAATTTTAAGCATGTACTCCAAGGAAATGATACCCCTCACAAGAAGAGAGAATCCCACACAATTTTTTTAGCATTTTACACAACGGGTTTATAAGATAAGACAAATGCGCTCACTCTCACAAAGAAATTCAAGTGCATACAAATTGACCCATAGGCTTGCCCTTCATGTATCTCTCCACTAATGTAGTGTTGCTACACTAAAAATCAATTAGGACTTGCAGGTCATAATGAAGGTTTGGGGTAAGGGTAAGACAAATATTCAGCTTTAGTGACTAGAACTTCACTAATGCCTTTTGCGAACATTTTTAACATCCCCTCCACTCTTTTCAATCACTCCACCTTATTTCTACTATTTCATCATCTTTGGCTTTTGTGTAACACAATACACCCTTATAACACCCATGAATTTCACATTTAGCCTTATCTATGCAAGAGATATCACCTTTTTATGATTCTTTCTCTTTTGATGATTCGAGGTCTTTCAACCCATCGATTTATTCATCTCATCACAATTTTTATTCTACCTCACATTGAAGCTCTCATTTTCCCCTACTCTTGCAAACCCCAAAACTTAGGCTTTTACCTCATTTCACATTCCTTTCCTTATCGCTCTCTATTTCATGGGCTTCAAGCCCCACTTTTCATTATCTCATTACTAGAAATTAGGGAGGATGGGTGCCAAAAAGAAGAACCAAAAATGGACATTAGGCTTGTAATGTGGTTTCCAATAAAGGGTCCAGGGCTCAAACATTGGCTACCAAATATTAATGTTCAAGGAGGTCATTTGGGTTGAAGTGACTTTACAAAAGATGGCCTAAGATCATGTTCTATGTGCATCCCCATCTATCATTTCACCTTGAATCACACTTAGGGAAAGTTCTAGACAATCATGCAGACACAAGAATTAAGCCAAAGGCCTCACCACACATGGCATCACAATCCAAGGAGTTGACACACTTCCTTCATCACATAAAGAGAATAAATTTTGAAAAGATAGTTACGAATCACAAATCCAAGGAAGAATGTATAATTTATGACAAGAGAGTGCTCATTTTCACATTTAGATGCCCTTCTTTTCTTTTCAAAACTCATGCACAATGCAAAGCAAGAAATGTTGATGGTACCTCATCAAATAAGTGCAAAATGACTTGACAAGACTCTAGACTTGGCATTTTTCCTTAAGAAAGTCGCCTCTCAATCTATCATTGGGAAGTGTCAACCCGGTTCGACAACAAAAAGAAAAGACAAAGAAATCACTCATTGGGAAAGAATAATAGTATAAATAAAACCCTTGGAGTTTATTCAAAGACTACTATCTAAAAAAGCGATACTGCTAGCAAGTAATGACGATTTTCCCTTAAGAATGAGGTCACCCAATCTATCATAGGGTCATATCGTGCATCACTTAACAAGTGGGTTACTTAGACTTCACCCCCTAACACAAATAAATCATTGTCCTTGAAGCGCATGATAAAACAAAGTAAGGAAGGAGTAGGTGAAAGAACTCCCTCGGCCTTCTGCTCATAACCGGCGTTCGACTGGTGTTTTGTGCCTTTGAACTGGCATTTCGCTGGTCTAACGCCGATGTGCCACTACTTAAGAATTTTTTATTAGGAATTATATTTGACATCTAAGTTTCGCGTATTTGAACCTGCACTTCGCTGGTTTAGCGTCGGTTACTCACTTGATTTTGGCTTCTCTCACCTTCATCACATTCCATACCTATTGCACCCTTGCACAAACAAAGACAACACAAACATCAAGTTAAAAAAATAAAAAGAAAAAAATATTAAAAGCACTTTGGTTTCCTCCCAATAAGCGCATTAGTTAACGTCGTGGCTCGACGATGTAATACCCCGGAAGGTACTAAGAATAGACACGGGAAGTATAATTGGAAAAGTGTAGAAAAAACTGGCAAAAATATCTCAGCACGGGAGAGTTAACGACTCGTAGTGGGATACCACGAGTCGTTGTATGTAGTAGTGGGGTAGAGGTCAGGAGGCAGTGGCGACGGATGACCTGACGAGTCGCTAGGAGTGGAAATGACTCGTCTAGTCAGACATTAGGAGGGAAAAGCTTTGGTTCTAAGGAAATTTCCAGTGAACTTAATGAAACGGCATAAGGGGTCGTCGGGTCTAGTGATGAGTCTTCATGTTGGTCATGGCCAGGAGGTTGAGAATTTCCAGTAGACTTGACGAGTGCACCTAACGAGTCATCGGGTGTGGCAACGACCCATCAGGTGAGTCGTGGCATCAGTTCAGAAAAATTTTTAGATTTTATTAGGGGTAGGTTGGTAAAATCCCATGCTCCCATATTTAAAGTGAGGTCATTTTGGGTATTTTTGGGGGACGTCTTTAAGGGTTTTCCTAAGCCTAAATCCTCATTCTCTCAATCTCCTTCTTCCTCCTCTCTTCTCCAAAGATTTTAGGAAATTTCCAAAGTGTTCTTCAAGCTTCAAGGAAGATAATCAAGTGGCGTTTTCGTCTACCAGGTATGTGGGACTTCAACAAGGATATCTTTTCATCCTTGTGCCCCAAAATGTTTTCTATAAGAACCCATTTTAAATTATTTAGAAAGTCATGATCTAGGGTTTTGAATAATGAGTAATTTCTTCCTCATCCTTTTCTTAAATGCTAATATCTACTGCAATTATGGAATTCTTTCAAATGTTAATAAACAGTTTTCCTTGGCTTATGGATTATATGTTGGGATTGCATAATGGTAGCATGTTCTTCATGAATTGGCTTAAGTAATAAATGGGTTTTTGCATATTGTTCACTTGATTGTCGTAGTCATGCGTGAATATGATGAAATTGTGAAGATTTTGTTGAGTATGTATACATGTTGTATGTTCTTCTTAAATGGATTCTAATATTGATTGGGATTTGTACATTCCTTCCGTGATTATCATAGAAACTCATGAACATGATGTGGATGTGAAAACATTGCATAATTAGCCCTAATGACTTGAGTATGTCATTGATTATCATATGGGATTGAGTAGGAGTTGTGGGTTTGAGTAATTGAAGTAAATTATGTGCCATCTCTATGTTTTAGATTTAATTTATTGGGCATGGCAAGATCTCATCTCCATTGTTGAACTATGAAGCTCGGGCGAATTTTATATTTTTTTCTTTACTAAAAATCATTTTTATAAAATCCTAGAATCTAAAATGCCCGCGGCTAGAGAGTTCATAAATGGAGTGATTATGACAAGTGTGTGAAATGGTTGTGACCCAATTACATGAAGTCATGAATCCTTGATAGATTATGAGTTGAGCTCTATAAATCATGTTTGATCTTGTATTACCTATTGAATGAGGTGAATACGGAATCAAGATGCCCTGAGAGAATAATGCTAGTACGAGTTTATAGCATGCTAATAATGTGATGTTAAAGCTAATGAGGAAGTTGGTTTTGTAATAATGTGAATTATGATGACTGAGCCTGTGATTAACATGTCAAGTTGTGAATCCATGCTTATTTGAGAGATAGCATTAATAGACGCTAGTGGAGAATGTCTTACCTAGACGTTAGTGGAGAATGTTTCCCTAATCAGTCGGGATTCTCGTTAGTAAGAATGTTTCCCTAGTCATTTGGCATTCTCGTTAGTAAGAATGTTTCCCTAGTCAGTCGGGATTCTCGTTAGTAAGAATGTTTCCCTAGTCAGTCGGGATTCTCTTTAGAAAGAATGTTTCCCTAGTCAGTCGGGATTATCGTTAGTAAAAACGTTTCCCTAGTCAGTCGGGATTCTCGTTAGTAAGAATGTTTCCATAGTCAGTAGGGATTTATCGCTAGCAAGAGTATTTACCTAGTCAGTCGGGACTAACATCCTTAGCCAGTCAGTAACTCTCTATATTAGAGCTTTCTTTCTCCCTATGACAGTCAGGGAGACTCTCTAGTTGAGAATGTTTCCGTTTGATAATCTGGGACGCTCCCTTAGACTGTCAGGGACTCCCCCTTAGACGTCAGGGACCCTCTTGATATCATTCACGGCATCATACTCTGTATTAGTCCCGATTATTAGTTTTTGCACATCAGCGGTTGTTATAGTAATGCATGTCTTTATAATGTGGTTATGTTAATTGAATATGTGAACCTCATGTAAGATTGTTGTACTTCACTTCTATTACATTGCTATTAATATGTTTTATATTACTTCATTCTTGATAATATTATGAGTTAGTTTACTTACGCTTCCTTCATACTCAGTACATTTCAAGTACTGACCGCACGCCTCTTGTGCTATATCATTTTATGATATAGATTTAGGTCGCCAGGCTCCGCCGTGTGGTTAAGTACGCTACCCCATTCTCCCAGCTGTCAGTGGTGAGTCCTCATCTTCCGAGGACGTGAGTAGCATTCTTGTTTTATTTTTTTTCAGTTTTCAGTCGTTTGGAGTTAGCTGGGGGCTTTTCCCAGCAACTCATCAGTTTATTAGAAGGCTTTCAGACTTGTTAGACAGATTCAGCTTTGTATTTAAATGTTATTAAGTTGTCGTTTTGATTTATATCAGTTTTTTGTCAGTTCTTCCGCTTGTTCATGATGTTTGACGTTTCTTATGTTAAGTGTATGCCATGATTATGCCATGGGTCGACTTGGAGCCTCTTGGGGTTCCTTGTCCCGTGTCTACGTTCTGGGTGTACTCTCGGGTCATGACAGACGACTTCCACTTCACCACTTTTATCTCCACTTTGAGCATTTGAATCGCACCCCTAGCTTCTTATCCATTCTTCTACTCTGCTTGAGGGGTGGTTGTGTAAGCATCAAGGGACCAAGCAATGGATGTTGCATCTTGTATTTCTTGTCCCTTAGAGGAGGGATGTGCTTTAACTTTGTTGGCATGGAGTACTCTAAGATGAAGTCACCTTGATCATCCTCCTCAACTTCCTTCATTGACTTGGTCTCCTTAGTCTCCATTTTGTCAACCAACTTCAATATTGAAAAATGATAAGAGGGCGGTCTAAGTCACTCCCTTTTCAAGCAAAACTAGTTCAAATCAATAAATAACTAATGGCTTATCACAACTCAATCCCCCGGCAACGGCGCCATTTTTGATAATGTCCAAAATACACTCCTCTTTTATGAAAGAGTGTAGACGGTCATTGTACCAAAACAAATATCCCGACAGATGTCGGGGTCGAATCCCACAGAGAATTGAGTCGATAATTCAAGAGTTATAAACTAATTCAAACTAGAATACATAGTTGTTCCACATTTGAAAAGTAAAATAGGGGGAAATTAAGGGAATAACTATCTAATTCTAAATTACAATTAATTGGGGGGGATTCCAATTGAAGTAATCACAAGTGAGAGGCTAGGGGAATTCTATAGATGGGATCACAATTAAATCAGAAATTTCTTCAATGCCTTAGACTCAAAATTAACATAGATAGCAGTGGATAATTCACATTCTCTTGTTTTCCAACCATGAGAATGTTTATGCCTTGGAGTCTTTCGAACTCCAAAGTCAAATCAAGTTATCAACCACAAAATCTTGAGGAAGGACTAGCTATTCCTAGACTTTACCTTTAATAGAGTGAAAATGTGGGTCTTAACTATCCCTAGCTTAATCCCACACACTAAGACTCCAATTCCTCACTATTACCTTCTCACCCATTCTCACCTCTCTCTTTCAAGCAAAAGCAAGAAAAGTAAAGCAAAATTAGTGTTTGCAACCATCAATTTTAGCAATTATAACTTGGATGAAGATAATGGATCTATAATTCAATAAGAATTAAAGAGAAATTTATGAAAACCCTATCAAATTAACAAACCCACCATGAATATACCTCTAGCTAGCAAAGTCGTCAAGCATATTTAAAGATAGAGAGAATATACCAAGAGGATTCCCTTCACATTCATCGCATTAGATTCACAAATTTTCTTCACAAGCTCTTACAACAATGGTGGAATTCCCCCAAAATGGGTTAAAGAAAAACAAGAAGAAAAGTACTATCTAATTCTACAAATTGATGGAGAAAAAATTCTACTAAAGATTCTATGAAGAAGATGAAGTCTAGATGATTGAATGAGTGGTATAAAATTAAAACTATCTAAATATTTGTACTTCTTGTGTACAACTTTCTCCAAATTCCCTTGATTATTCTAGATGCTTTGGAGACCATTTTGGACCCTTTTACCCTTCATTAGACGGCCTCTCCGGTGGGGAACCGACGTTTTGCCAGTGGCAATTCGTAGAGCACCAAACTTTAGCCGGTTGAAAGCAGTTCCCTAGCAGGGGGAACCGACTATTCAATGGGAGTTTAGCCGATGCATTCCATGAAGGGCAAGTTGTTTATTGGTCTGGGAAGTAGCTTTGACGTTTCGCCCTTCCAGATCCGCGTTTAGCCGATTCAAAGCATGTCTTTGCACCTCTTCTTGATCTCAAATCTTCCATTATCTTTTTCCCCTCTCCTTCATATGCTAACTCATCAAATTTCATCTCAAACTCCATGTGTTTTTCACGATTTCATGCTTTCTCTACTCACGTGAAGTACCTACAACGAATTCAAGAGAAAGGGCATAAAATCCATATAAACGACTTGAAAACTAGGCAAAAACTCATGCTTAGGAGTCGGATAAGGTGGTAAATTTCCAACTCATCAATCGTATAAGGTGTTTTCAGGAGGGATTATAGAGGAGTAGTCGATCCTCTCCTTCATCCGTTCCAAAAAATATAAAGTAGAAGTACGAACAAACGCAGATAGTTCTCTTAGAGCAAAGCTAGGGCTTCAAGTTTTCTTCTCGGATTCTCAAGTTCTCCACTAAATTTGACCCCAAGTATGTGAGAATTCAACAAGGGGATTTCTCTTCCACTTGGGCCCCAAAACCCTTATGTTATTCCTTATAAGTTATAGCCACAGATATCGAAATAGGGTTAACTTTATATCATATTACGATGTTTCTTGTGTATTGTAGTTCTTATCCCTTTTATTTTGCATGCATACATTGGAAACAATGTATTCTATTAGCTGGTTGTAGTTCTTATGAATCCTTACTGTGTTTTCAGTACTTATTAAGCATGTTGTTATTCTATTGATGAAATATTATATTATTTCTACTTCTATGAATACAATAAACTGGGTCTTTCCTAATTGTCCAGATACAAATGTTGCTTGACTCTATTAGTTCCTGAATTTTCATGTTATTATCATCATGTGAGTTCACAGTTAGTTTGAATGCTAATTCAGTCTTAGTCAGCAACTAGTCCTTTCTAGTATCTTTTAGTAAATCAGCTGATCAGTTTGATAATAGTCAGTTTTGGAGGAGTTCAATAATACTCGCTCATTCCAGTTATCAGTTTGTTCTTTAGACGGTTATGGCGCTTCCAGATAAGCAGCTCTGGCCTGTCTTAGAACACTAGCTTTAAATTATTAGGTCCCACAGACTCTCAGGTTACTTCCAGATAAGTATTCCTGACTTAGTCTAGGGAATCAGTTTCGAGCTATCCGTTTAATAGTCAAGTTAGGACTATCCAGTGGGAGTAGGACTTAGAACCGAGTTGATCGAGGTGCCAGCGCACCCAGGTTCCTAGAACTATGTCGTCACTATAGGTCATTAGCCGAAATGGGCCTCAGACTTGTGATCACCCAGCTCAGCCACTATACCCTAGAAAGGTACAATAAGCTCTCACCGACGCGGTGTATATATCTGAATCCACATCTAGCTCACGTGGTTATATGTTGGTTATAGACCCTCCCACTTGTTAGTACAGTTCAGTTCAGCTCAATCTCAATTTAGCTCAGTTCAATCATTTAGTTTCAGGACATAGTTATGACCATCAATCAAGGTCTATATTGACCATATCACAGTTATAGTTCAGTTTCTATTAGTATTTAGTATCAATTGGTCATTTCATGCTATCTTATTTTAGTTTCTTATTTCCATGTTTTATGTATACCTCACTTACTTAGTACATTCAAAGTATTGATGCATATTTCCATGTTGTATCATATTATGATATAGGTACAGGTTCTTAGTCGCAGCAGCGTCAGTAGTTCTCTTCGAATGATTTCAGCAGCTTTATAGTAGTGAATCCTAATTGTTCAAGGACGAGGCTTTTGTTTCTTTCAGTTCCTGTTCAGACTTTAGAGTTAGCTGGGGGCTTGTCCCAACAACTCGCCAGTTAGTAGTTGGCTTTCAGACATAATAGTGTTCAGCTTGTTTTCTATCATCTAAGTTCTTAGTATTTCACCAGTCATTCCTTAATTTAGAAATCAGTTATTTCTATTATGTTTTCAGCTTCCTCTATATTTACTTAATTTACCAGTGTGATATTAGACTATGGATTAGTTTGGGATCACTTGTGGCACCAAGTACCGTATCGCGTCCAAGGTGCAGACTCGGGTTGTGACAAGTTTCCACAAGATTTGTTTTCTTTAGTGTAGTGAAAAAATGAGTGAGAGAGATGAAATGAAAGGAGTGCGAGTAGGGAATTTATAGGAGAGAAGAAATGGATAGGAGTGGGAAGGTGGAAAGGTGATGTATGGGAAGTTAAAAAGTTTAAATGGGGAAATGGAAAGGTGGAGAAAAGGGTTTATGCGAAGTTGGAGAGGTTTTCACTGAATTTTTTAAATCCCTAGGTCGGGTTGGTAAATGTTTTAATTACATTGCATACCTTGGCCTGCGGTTAACCGACGGTCGTTAGTGAGTACCAGCATTTTGCTGCTTTAACGGAAGTGACCAACACCCTGTTCAGTTCACTGCTTTGTACGTGGCGTTTGACCAGCGGTTCGCGGGTTTGCACCTACGTTTTGCCAAATATGCTCCAACTCCCAAGTGTTTTGTTTTGCACTAGTGTTGCATGTGGCGGTTCGCGATTTGGCACTGTCGACTAGCTAGTTTTATTCTCTACTTCCCAGCCTTCTTCTCTTGACTCACATTCAAGCGGCACTTCACGCATGCAGACCGGCAGTTCTCCAGTCAGGCGTTGTGCCTGCCCTGTTCTTCTTCTCCTTGTTTTTCATCCAATTTTCCTACAAAATCAAAAACAACAAAAACAATAAAGTTCTTAAAGTAAAAATTCTTGGGTCACCTCCCAAGAAGCACCTATGTTAACATCATGGCACGATGGATATCTTCTCAATCTTCAACACTCCGGAGGGTCATCCTCTGATTCAATCTCATCATCAAATGGTTCATAATGCTCCACTTCACCTTCAAGCACTTCCATGACCTTACACTCATCCAGGGGCTTAATAGGCTGACACACATTGAAGGTGACCTCATCACCACCTACTTGAAACTTAAGCTCCCCAATCTCTACATCAATCAAAGCTCTTCGCGTTGCTAGAAGTGGGCGCCCCAAGATAATTGGCACCTCGATGTCCATCTCACAATCCAACAAAACAAAATCAGTTGGAAGTAAGAATTTGTCCACTCTCACAAGGACATAAACTAACACTCCAACGGGTGATTTAATCGACCTTTCCGACATCAAGAGCCTCATAGATGTTGGTTTTGGACTCCCCAACCCAAGTTTCTTGAAAATTACTAGAGGCATCAAGTTAATACTAGCACCAAGGTCGCAAAGAGCTTTATTGAATATGGACAAGACAATTGTGCAAGGAATGGTAAATGCTCCAGGATCTTCACATTTTAGAGCAAGGTTGTTGGTCATGACAGTGCTACAAATCGTTGCCCGTATCCACCACCTTCTTTTTCTTCAAGAGCTCCTTCATAAACTTCATGTAGACTGGAATTTGAACCAAAGCATTCACAAGCGTTATGTTGATGGATAATTTGCTGAACATTTCTATGAACTTGCAAAATTGAGTATCTTCCTTTTTCTGGGTCGGCAGCTCTGGATACGGAGGTGGAACTCTTGTTTCTTGATCTTTGTCATTGGGGGCCTTCTTACCCTCATTTACATTCATACCATTGGAGGGAGTTAAATCAACTTCTCCCTCATCCTTCCCTTCATCATCATCACAAACACTTGGTGTTTTTGGCACCTCTTCTACAACATCATCATCTTTTGCCTTTGGGGTAACAACATCTTTGGGATTCATGCCCACATCCTTCAATAGCTTGCCATTTTTAGTCACGATGGTCATGCAATGGCCATCTTTCTTTGGATTGGGAACAGTGTCACTAGGAGTGAACCTTTCATGCGGGGGTTCATTTGTGAAGACAAATGGTATATTTGGGCTTCAAGGTGCTTGATCGATGCTGACTGGGAACTTACTTTTTGGGCGAGGTTGGACACCTTTCCTTTTAATTCATTAACCCCACTGTCGGTGGATTCCACCTTCTTCAACACCCTAGAAAACATGTATTCATTCTTGGAGTTGCCTATATCACTCACTTCGGGCTGGCCTTGAGATGCTTCTACTTTTGGAGGAGGCACATGGGGGTTAGCACTTCAACGATATCTCTCTCCTTCGCGATTTTGATCTCTATTCACCCATCGATCATTTTTATCCCCCCATCCTTGATTATCATGATTTCTCCAACCTTGATTCTCTTCCCTTGGGTACCAAGGGCATTGATTAGAACCCTGATACCTAGGGCGAGAACTCCCCGATTGGCCCGCAATGTATTGACACTCCTCCTCATATCTCGGGGGTGGAGTGTCATCATCAAATTGAAGATGGCCTTGGGCACCTACAACATTCACACTCTTTGCACTAACTCCTATCACATGTTCCGTCATCAACTCTAGTTGGGTCATCATCTTAGCAATAGTTTCATCCCTAGCCTCATCCCTTTTTTCATCTCAGAAGTCATAAGGTTGGAAGCAACATCGCTAGAAGATACCTTCGTTTCTCTAATATACCATGCTCGATTGGTCTTAGTTATTCTGTCAAGAAGTGCTTTGGCTTTACATAGGACTAATCCATGATGGAACCCCACACCAAATTATTTTCCACCGACTTACTGATAGAATCTAATGAACAATAGAAACTCTGAAGTAGAACCTCATCAGGCAACCTATAGTTTGGGCAAATGGCAATTTTATTCTTAAACCTTAACCATGCTTCACGGAGTTGTTCCCCAGCAAGTTGTCGAAAGTTGGTAATGTCATTCCTCAGCTGTAGCATCATCGAGGGAGGGAAAAACCTATATAAAAATGCTTCCATGAGTTCACTCCAAGAGGTATTAGATTCGGGAGGAAACTCCTCCAATCAAGCGGTTGCTTCCTCGGTTAGTGAAAATGGGCAGAGCCCTAATCAGATCGACTCTTGACTTATACTTGTGATGTTGAAGGGTTGGAAAATCTCAAGAAAATTTCAGATATACCTATTTGAGTCTTCACTTGGCATTCCTTCGAAGAGCCCCTTAATTTGGAGTAAGTGCAGCACTGTACTCGTCACATGAAATATTGGATTCCCTACCGTAGGAGGTAGGCGAATGGAACCTGCTACATTGGGCATCACAAGATCATCATCCACATAATCCATATACCCATCCACTGAACCTTCTCCTTCTTGTGAATGTTGACTCATATCAAGATCAACCTAGATGGCACCAATCACAATAGTAAAGTCAAACCAACCAAGATGCAACAATTAAATTCAAAATAACAAACAACTAAAGGCTATCAAACTATATTCCCCGGCAACAGTGGAATTTTTTGATAACGTCCAAATTCAATCCTCTTAACAAGAGAGTGTAAAAGATGGTTGGATAAATAAATATACTCGATGAGTGTCAGGGCCGAATTCCACAAGGAATAGTAGTCAATCACGCAAGAGTTGTCTATCAAATTGAAGTAACTTGTATCAATGTCTCAAGAACAATAAAGTAAAAAATTGGGGAAGTCACAACTTGTCCATTGAACTACAAATTTGCTTATGAAAACAGGGACAAAGTGTAGAAAATACCAAATGAGAGAATACTAAAGGTGTGATTTGATGGGGCATCATCGAATTGGGATTGCTAACAGCTCCTAGCCTTACTCAATAGTATAATTAGTTGTGGACAAGGTGGAATCCTACATTTCTAAACTAATTAGATGTCTTACACCTCGGGTTTTCTCAAACCCCAAAATCCTTTTCACAACAACCACATCAACTTCGGTAAGAATAACCTATTTCTAGCTTTAATTCTCAATGGGTGTATGATAATGGGTTTTGTCTATGTCTAGCCCAACCCCACATGATCAACACCCAATTACCCATTAGTATTTCCTCTCCCATACTTTAAATTCCTTTTTCAAGCAAAATTAAAGTAACAAAATGCAAACCACTTTTGCAACTATGAGTATTTAGATTAAAATTCAGAGGAAACACTAAAATTGTACCAATTGAGTAAATCTAAGACCGAATACACAATACTCAATCCAAATCAACCCCAATCATTCACACACCACTAGCAAGGAATTTAGCTACTCATGTAAGTAAAAGAAGACATTGCATTCAATAATAATTCAATATCCATTCAAAAAAATGAGTAAGAAAAATTCAAGCACAAGGTTTTGATCCCTAATGGAATTTTATACCTTTTCAAAGAAGAAGATGAGTGCTTCTCTCTTTACTTCACTCTAATTCAATATAATGCCAATAATAATGGAATAGAATGTTTAGTTCCTTTTTGAAATGTACAAAAAATATGATACGAAAATGCTCCTCTTTTTCTGAGTTGGATATTTTTTCCCTTTTCTGATGGATGTCACTTGTGAGTCACTGGCAGTTCGCTGATGCTAGTCCGCAGTCTACCGGTCGATCACAGTTGTTGGCCAGTAAGATCCAGAGCAATTTGATGTTTGCACCGGTGGTTCGTCGGTGCTGATCCACATTCTTCCAATAACCAATCTTTCTCAGCACAGTAGGCATATGCGGTCCACCGGCATTTCTTCGGTGTCCTCCGGTGAAGCACCAAACCGCATCTTCGTTTTTATTATTTTTGCTCAATTTCATGTTTTTTCTACTCAAGTTAAATCCCTGCAAATATCAAGGAGAAATAGCATAAAATCCACCTAAAAGACTTGAAACCCAATTAAAAAGCTCATGTCTAAGAGCCTAAAGAGTTCGTAAATTACAAACTCATCAAAAGACGTACTCAAATCGAGCTGATGAGTTGGTAATTTACAAACTAATTAGGCTTTTAAGCATGAACTTTAGCTTACTTATAAAGTCTTTTAGTCGGATTTTATGCTCTTTTTCCTTTGGATGTTGAAGTTATAACTTGAAGAGGAGCATGAAATTGAGTAAAAAGGATGAGATTCAAGTGAAAACCGGCGCTCCACTGGAGGACACCGGCAAAATGTCGGTCGACCGCAGGCACCCACTGGAATGATGAAAACCTGCAATCGGCAAACCGCCAATGCCATCACCAAAATGCTCTGGAATTCACTGGACAAAAACTGAGATCAACTGGTGGTACGCAGATAGACACCGGCGAACCTCCATTTCCATCGCAAGTGAAAGACGTCTAAAAAGGGCAAAAACGTCCAGCCTTGAAAAAAAGGAGAATGGTATGACCTACTTCATACATATTCTAGAAAAAGTAATTGGAACATATTATTGATTATTCCCATTACTTTTGAGAGAGAGAGAACTCCATTGGAGAAGAGAAGAAATATTTGAATATTATTTTTTCATCTTCATCTTCTTCAGCAAGGTATAACCACCATTGTAGAGATATTTTGAGCTTGATGATGTCTACTCATAATGATGAAATTGTTGAGTTTATTAATAAATATGCTCTTATGTTTCTCAATTATAAGTAGCTAAACCTATAGCTAGAGGTGTGTAATGATAGGTGTTTGATTTAACTGGGTATTGGTAGATTTATCTTGTAATTACTCAATTAGTGTAAATCTATAGAATTCTCCTCAAATTATAGTTGATTACTTATAGTTGAATATATGGGTATTGTTTTCTTACTTAATTTTGTCTTGAAAAGAAGAATTAAGTAGTAGGGGAGAACTTAATAGTGGATTGGGATTTAATTATGTTGGGTTGGGCTAGAAATAGCCGAAACCCATGATCATAATCCCTTTAGAGGTTGATGGCTAGAAATAGTTCATCCACTAACCCAAACTATATTGGAATAGTTGAATAGCACCTTGAGGTTCGAAAGGACTTGAGGATAAGGCGCCCAAGGGGTTGAAGAACATCAGGTGCCATCTTTTCCAAGGTCATTTACATGTATTAATAATAACTTGATTGTCTAGTAAATCCTGATTAAATTGACATCCCATCTATACCACACCTCTAGCCTTTGCTCATTATTGTTTCTCAAATTTGGTTATCTTGCTTTCTTGATTAGCTGATTTTAGAGTTCATAATATTATCGCATTCAGTTCCCCCAAAATTTACTTTTATGTCTTCATTTCTTGGATGCAAATTAATTCAATTCACTAAATAACTCTTGTGTAAATCATTCTCTATTCCTTGTGGGATTCGACCCCGACACCCATTGGGTTATTTGTTTTGATACAATGATCGCTTACATTTTCTCTAAACAAGGAGTGTATTTGAGCATTATCAAAAATGGTACCTTTGCCAAGGAATAGCGCTTGATTTCCTTGAGTTTTTTTGTTAATTTGAATTGATTTAGCATCTTATTCATTTTGACATTATTCTTGCTATTGGTCATCTACAATGTATTCATATGAGCCAACATTCGCAAGCGGGAGATAGTTTGGTGGAAGGAAATATGGAACATGAAGAGGATAATACCGTCATGCCTGAGATTGCAGGTGCCATTCGCCTACCAGCTACGGTAATGCGGTGTTTCACATCACTAGCACGATGTTGCACCTATTGCAGATAAAAGGGCTCTTTGGGGGTAAATCGAGTGCAGATGTAAACTGCCATTTGAGGAACTTCCTCAAGATTTTCCAAACTTGTAATATAATTTCTATAAGCCAAGAGTCTATTAGGTTGAGGCTCTTCCCATTCTCCTTAACGGGAGAAGAAACTATGTGGTTGGAAGAGTTGCCTCCAGGATGCATCACCTCATGGCAAGAGTTGACAGAAGAATTTTTGGATTGATTTTTCCCTTCTTCAAAGATGTTGCAACTGAGGGATGAAATTACAAATTTTAGGCAAGATCTAGGTGAGCCTTTGCATGAAGCATGGCTGAGGTTCAAGAAGAAGGCGTCTCTTTACCCCAACCATGGTGTTCCAGATGGAGTGTTAATTCAAAGCTTTTATCGAGTCATAGACTCCATCAATAAATCATTTCCAATAACCTAGTTGGAGGCTCAATCACGAACTAGCCGTATGGTCTAGCTAAAGCCATTTTGGATAGGATGACGAAGACGGATAAGGCGTGGCATACAAGGGAGACAAATGTATCTTCACATGATGCTGGTTCTAGTTTGCTATTAGCTGAAATGAGAAACAAATATGAAGAGTGAGAAGAAAATCTTGCCAAAATGATGACTCAACTGGAGTTAATGACTAAGCAGGTAATGGGAGTCGGGCGTAAAGGTGTAAATGCGGCGGGAATGTAAGGTCCAATGCATTTCATTGGAGAGACTTCACTACCAAGGTACGAGGAGGAGTGCCAATATATGAAAAATCAAATGGGGGGTTCTCGACCCAGATACCAAGGGACTAATCAAGGCCCTTGGCACCCAAAGGAAGAGAACCAAGGTTGGAGGAATCGTGACACACAAGGGTGGCCTGATCGGAATGAGATATGGGAAAATAGAGAGCAAAACCATGAGGGCAACCACTATCATAGAAGCACAAATCCATATGTTCACCCTCCTAAAGCTGAGAATTCCCAATTCCAACAGGGTGTGAGTGATTTAGGGAACTCAAAAATTGAAGAAATGTTGGGAAGAGTTCTCAAGAAAGTTGAGTTAATGGATAGCGGGGTCAAAGCATTTAGAAGCCCAAATGAACCACTTATCTTCTCAAATGAACCTCCAGATGAAGGGAACACTTCCTAGTGATACATTGCCAAACCCCAAAAAGGATAATCAGTGCATGGCTATTGTCACTAGGAGTGGCAAGATATTGGGAGATGTGGGCGTTAAGCCCAAGGATGTTGTTTCCCCAATGGAAAGTGATGAGAAAGAACCGGATGTGGTGCCACAAGCACCACATGGTTTTGATCATGTTGAGGATCAACGTGAAGGAGATGTTGATGAGACTTCCTCAATTGATTAGGAAGGAGATGCGGGCATGAAGGCCTCGAGTGAGAAAGAGCAAGAACTAAGAGTTTCAGATCCTTATCCATAGCGGTTAACCAAAAAGAAAAAGGATGATAAATTCAGCAAGTTTATAGATATGTTCAGCAAATTGTTCATAAATATACCACTGGTGGATGCTTTACTCCAAATGCCCAGATATGCAAAGTTTATAATAGAGTTGTTGAGGAAGAAGAAGTAGTGGACGTGGGCACCTAAGAGACGATACATCATTGCAACACCATGATAATGAGCAACCTTGCCCCGAAATGGGTGGATCTGGGAGCCTTCAAAATTGCTTGCACCATAGGGTTGTGTGAGTTCAAGAAATTCCTTTGTGATCTGGGGGCGATTATAAATTTGATGCCCTTCATAATCTTCAAGAAGTTAGGGCTTGGCAACACTAAACCTACCTCGATGAGATTATTAATGGTTGATCACTCTATCAAGAAACCGATGGGTGTTTTAGAGGATGTATTGTTAAGGGTAGATAAGTTCATTCTACCAAATAACTTTATGGTTTTAGATTATGAGATGGATGTGGAAGTTTCAATCATCTTTGGGAGACCATTTCTCGCCACGGGCAGACCCTTGATAGATGTAGAGTTAGGTGAGCTTGAGTTTCATGTGGGAGGTGAAGAGGTTACCTTCAAAGTATGCCAAGTCATTGAGCCTACAGACGAATGTAAGGAGATTGGAGTGTTGAATGATGAAAGTGAAAGTGGAGGAGTTGATATGGAAGAGGATGAGTAGGAGGATGATCCTTCAGAAAATGGAATATGAATGAGAAATACGCCATGCCACGACGTTAACTAAGGCGCTCCTTGTGAGGCAACCCAAGTATTTTATTTTGAGCATTTTTATGTTTTGTTGTTTTTGACATTGTAGGTAACTTGGCTACACAAAAAGTGGAGAAGAAAAATAGGGCAAGGACAATGATAGACCGGCGAAACGTCGGTGCTAACATGCAAAATGCAGCTTTGTCGTAGGTCAACAAAAGAAGTGGAGAAAGGAGAGTAGACCAGCGACTCACTGTAGGAACGCCAATACCAATTCGCGAACCACTGGTGAATCACTATCTCAAAACAGTGCACTTGAAAGTTTGAAGGTGTTCGACGATCCAACCGGCAAACTACCGGTTCTTAAAAAGATTCAGAAAATACGTCACATGCAATTTTCATTTTTATAGAAGATTGAAAGAACTATATAGAATCTTCATTTAGAAAAGCTATAGAAAATCTAAGATTCGCTCAAGTTTCAGCTAATGAAACGTAAGTACTATGCCACAACTCAGGGAAACAACTTCAATGCTGAAGACTAATTTTGGTTGACCATTCAGAACCTCTTTAAAAGAGAAGCAACATAACAATTCGATGACATGCTCATTTCAAGGATAAGGCATGTTATTGATACATGTAAATCTTTTTTTTCGCACTCAAATGTCAGCACCAAATTATCTTGAATCTACACATACAAGAACTAAATCAAAATTGAACTGCTAGTAAGAATTTAATGCAAACATATAAGAGAAACTTTATAACCAATCATATAAGAAAATATCAAGTGTTCATTCTAGATAATATTTTTAATAAAAATATTAGCAGGTATAATTCACGTGACTCTTTTAGATTCTCACCAAATGCAATTCATTTTCATTGTTAAGAAATGTTAGAACTTCTCTCTTATATATGCATGTTATTCAACATCAAAGTTTAAGGACATCACATCTCGTATCACAACAACTACACTGAAAAAATTCACACAAAATTATTATTCTTTTTCTTTTTCGTTAGTGCAATTGAAGATCAAGTACAGAAACACATAGAGAGTTAAACAGAGTATCTAGTATTTTGAAATAAATAAGTTTGCTACAAAGTAGAGGAAGAGATGCAATTTTAGTATTAGTAAAAGTGGATTTTGATTTTTTTATAGAACGATCGAGGAAAAGAATAACTTTTCTTATTCTTGCTATTTGTCTAATAAGAAGAGGAAATATATCCTTTGATATAATAATGAGTGGTAGGTATGAAATAATACAGTAAGCATTTAATTTCATAGTTCGTTCCATTTGATGCAGCTGATCAATAAAAGAAGAGATACAAGTGTAAAGAATGTTATGAATTTTTATCATCCCATTAATGTATCAAAATGAATAAACTGTGAAATTTCTATTCTTAGTCTTTTTCATTCATTCTTGAAAATAAAGGCGGCTCAAAGTTGTAACCAAAATTTTTACTTGTTTATGTATAAGTTACTGGTGTTCTTGAATTCAAAATTTTATTTTGATTTTCAAGTTTAAGACAACATTGGGCGAGTCTTGGTGTAACTATAAAAGTTATCATCGTACGACCTATTACAGGTTCAAATTGTGAGATAGCCTCTTGCAATAATGCTGCATAAATAAGATCCAATTTGATCTAACCCTTCCACTAAACACACTCATAAAAAGATTTTAGTGCACTGGCGTATTCTTTTCAAGTTTACACCAAAATTCATGTGCTATATAATTACTAATAAAAAAGTTTATGAAATAAGATTGATAGTCAAGTCT
>JACEIK010000191.1:448357-478091 GCA_018107945.1 Datura stramonium | reverse complement strand
GCTTAGATTCTTCATCTAAGAAGTTAGTTCTCAGTAAAAGAAAATTATGAGTATTTGGGTTATAAATTTCTTATGAGATATTTCTGTGTCTACCTTTTGTCGGGGGTGTGACAATTTGAATGCTGGCTCACTTGATTGAGATGTATCTTTGAAAAACAAAATTCATCTGGATATCTGGTTGAACTGGTGAACAATATGCTAAATCATCTGGGAAGTCGTTAACAGTCTGCTGTTTTTGACTTTCTTGAAGTTTTTGCTTCCAATAGAGGGTTTGTCGTCTTTAAGTTGTAGGAAATAGGAATGTTCTCCTTTCACAATAATGACCATAATAAATGGTTCTCTGCTGTACTGTAAACTTCGACTGGCAGTGATAGTTTAAAACTTGCTTGGCTGTAGTTGTAGCGAAATGTTAGTGAGCGTTGTGTTTGGTATAATCAAAGATCTTATCATCTTTATTCTCTTGTTTATTCTGTTACTATGTACATGGACCATAAACATGATAAAATGGTTCATTTGTCAAGTGTGCTGGATGCAACACATAATTTAATATGTATTTGTGGACTGGTTTAGTGAATTGGGAGTGTGTGGCTGTGTGATTTTGAAAGGTTAATTATCATGCAACACTTAAAGACAGATTAAGAAATGACATTTACTAATTAGGATATCTTTTTAACCCCTTTATTTTGCTCCAGGGACTCATTTTGGCTGAGTTAGGTCAGGGAGTTAAATTGTAGTTGATATATGTCAGACCTTTTTCTTCCAATTTGTAGAAAAAACACTAGCACCAAGTTGCTGCATAAACTTTCTTGTTTTTGCTACTGTTTCTCATGAGTCCTTCAAAGGATTAAGTTGATTACTGTTTTAGGACAGGCTTTAACATAAAGCAATTTCATGTAAAAAGCTTAATATATTTCTAAATAAAGGTGCAGTCTTGTAGCTATTTGCAAAGTGACCTCTTGAAGGGACTGAAACCACTTTCTAGTGTATATCAGATGACTTATGACCTATTAGCCAGTCAGGAAAAAAAAGGTCCCTAGTATTGTAGGGACGAACACTAAAAGTGCTTGATCACTGTTGCATGTTGATTCGTATAAGACAGAAGCATAACTAATAGGATGATAAATTCTGAAGCTGATATTACTTGTTTCCTGCATATGAGATTGCGGCAACTCTCTTACTCTTGCAAAGGTCCAAAAGGAAAATAGTGCTCAAATGGTTGTACAGTGACTTTGCTGTAGTTGTTGCAAGATCTAAAGCTTGTAGGTTCTTATACTCTTATCATCAGATAGTTGTCAGGATCACACAATCTGTATTCTTTACCTAATATTTGCGGTTCTGCAGGTATTGGTTATCCGTTGGTGCACAGCCTTCAGAACCAGTTCAACGTCTTCTTTTCCGAGCAGGTGTATTACCTCCTCCACCTATGTTGGCTATGGGACAAAAAGGCGGTCCACGTGACACTCGATTAATTGATCCTATGACTGGACACATCATGACACCTGAAAGTACCAAAAGTGTCAATCCAACAGTTGGTTCTGAAGTTGACGAAGACAAAGATTAGTATCTGACTAGTTGTATTTTATATAAGTTCACTTCAAGATCTAATTTTTAGTATGTGACAATTGCAGCGCTGATTTTGTTGCTATGTAATTGCTGTTTGAAACTTGCAATCTTAGAATGTGTCATCTTCAAAGATTCCCTGATCATGTCTCAATTGTGGCTCGTCTTGCTAAAGGGATATATCCTAGCTATCTATGTTTAAATAAAATAGTATCCCTTGGATGTGAATTTTGATCATTGTGCTCTACACATTTCCTAACTTTTTCGCTTTGACTTAACAAAAGTTCACTGATGAAAGCATTTATACTAATAAGCTTCAGCTAGTTTGGGATCTAGAGGTAATCTATGGATGTATTTGACGAAATCTCTACTATTATAGAAATGTGAGAAAATATGCTGTTCAACATGTATACTTATTGCCTATACCTTATTTCTACAGTCCATTTCAGTAATTTCGTCTATGAGTTGCTGCTTATATACGTGGATTTCATCCCTGTAGGAAGCTCATATATGTATCTTACATGCTGCCTTTCTCTTAACCTCATCGCATATCCCTTGATCCTACTTTCAGTCAATCTTCTATTATTCTACAGTCTATGCACTCTGCTGTTTTTTTGTTCTCAAGTTTGCTGTTTCGTCTTTCTGGTTACCAATTTCTTCAAATTATGGGAGTCTAATTTGTTTTGGCAGTCAATATTGTGGCTTATGGAAATTGGTACTTTTGATGCATAAATTTTGTCAAATTTCTTTCTTTAGGTTTTGAAATTGTGGAATTCAATTTGCTGTCTCAATATGGAGATCAGACTCAGTCCTTTGAACTGCATGTTGAATTTTCAGTCGATTGATGGTGGAAATTAATAGCTCATCCTTGAAATTCATCTGACCCATAATTTTTGATTTGGGACAACAAGATAAAAATCGTAGTTTTATCAAAATTGATGAACTGTTTGGAGGCGATTCTTACATATTTATATTGGTGAAGTACCAAGCAAAATTCTGTTGACCGTTTGCTTCAGGAGATTTATATAATTTACCTCTTGGACAATATTAGAAAGTTCTCTTGATTTCCTCCAAAATCAGAAATCAATAGAGTGCACAGCCCATGGATTTCCTTCTTTGCTTCTTATTTACAGCCTTTCTCCAGCTGCTTTGGCTGCAGGTGTAAATTATTGATGCATCTGCTGCTATCTTTTGTTTCATTTTCTCTGTTTCAGGTTTCACTCTATATTGTGATAATTGTTTGTTCCTGTGTGCAGCATTGTGGACTGTGGTGAGTATCGCCCTTCTATTTATTTTTAGTTTTTTTCCTCTGTGCATGTGTGCAACATTTCACACTTCAATTTGCTTTCAGTTTTGGTTCCTGTATGTGTTCAACATTTCAGACTCTGGTGAATACAGCTTTTCTGTTGGCTTTCATTTTCTTCCCCTTAGCTTCTTAGCATTGAGGATATGCCAACTCTCCAGAACATCATCTTCCTCTTGAATGATGGCAGCACATCAAGATTTGTTTATTTCTATTGGAGATGTTAGTCTCTCTAGAATAATCATATTATTGGTACCTTGATGCATACAGAAAGTTTGTTATGGAGGAGGGTTGGCAAATGTTGGCAGGTTCATTTTCACTGTCAACTATGCCCAATCAAATTATCTTTTATCTCGAGGGACCTTCACCTGGATCTAACTTGCTCATAATATCAGTGATTTTGAAAGCTGTACTGGCGGAGAAACAGGGATATATGACACAACACTTTAAAAAGACATTTCAATTACAATGAACTAATCCAAGTACTATTGCTACAACAGTACAACTATTCTTTCTCCTATTCTCATTTATACACTTTTCCTATTTTAACAAGAAAGAACAGGTTAGACTTAGATTGACTAGTAAACTCCACAGGTAGCAACATTTGTTGGGATAGTTACCAATATATAGCATTTGGCCATCTGGTTTATCAAACATGGTTGAAGTATACACTACATTACACTCAGTTGTATATGGTGTGTATATGTTGTGTATACATATGTATATTATATGAATAGGTATGTATATTATATGTATACACTGTGTACATATTTTGTAAATTAGATGACCTAGAGGTATTAGGCTGTACTTTCTCTATTTTGTTCCTAGGTGCATGTAAATAATATAAAGCAGTTATGCAATGTTATTTTTACCGGGCTTGATATTACGCCTTTACGAGGCTATATATTCAACTGCTAATAGGATAAAATTATTTGCATTGCCTAGCTTAAAAATGCATGATTTGCTGTCTCTGTTCCAATTGTATTTTCAGCGATTGCAGCAATTATTATACTTTATGACCAAATAACAATTTAAAGCACCAGAAATTAGCCACCTAAGATTATAAATATTGGGCCTGTGCTTGCACGGGATATTCCCATCTAGTTTAGTTGAGTCATTGATTTCACTAGCCGCTCATGTGGTTTGGAATTTATAATAGGCCGATTGGAAAGAATAAAAGCGCAAGCTTTTCCTTCAAAAATTAATGGCTATGAGTAGTTAAACTCATCTTGTATTCCTGTTATTGCAATTTGTGACAATCACATCTGTGTAGCTTGAGTTGCTCACTTGGTTGTGTTTTATAAGCATATAGGTATGTGATGGCCAAAGGCCGATTCTTTTTCTTTCTTTCTTTTCTTTATGCGAGGTTCATATCTGTGATATTACGGATATAAAGATGTATTCTTTTCTTTGTATCTAGAAATTTGGTTGATCTGATTTTGTTTGGTCACCACTAAATCAAAATTGCCTTTACCATTTAAAGAATAACAATGGTGGTTGTTACCTTATCTCGAAAAAAAGAGTAACAATGGTGGTGCCATTGAGTTGATTTTTTGTATTCTTTTATTTTGTGTCACGAAGATGTGGTGATGATTGGGGAAGAATGTATATGGTAAAGCTCCAATTAGATGGCTCCTAGTGTCTTAGAAAGAATTTATCATAATTCGTACAACCTTCTAGCGTTGGAAGTATAAGAACAATGCAGAAAAGGTGGATAAATGGTTTTCAAATTGAGGACAACAGGGGGCAGACAAAGGAACTATGTCATCTTCTCTATGCAGATGACACAGTGATTTTTTGTGAACGAAAGGTGGAGCAGATTGGATACATCCGAATGATTTTATTGATTTTTGAAGTTGCTTCAACTGGGGGAAGACCAGTGTATTTCCCATAAAGGATGAGAAAATTTGGGATGACATAATGGAGAAAACAGAAAAGAAACTGTCTAAATGGAAGGCACAATGTTTATTTTTAGGAGGCAGAAATGTGCTTACCAACTCTGTTCTTGACTCTTCCAACTTATGTAATGTCCTTATTTCCTCTACATTCCAAGGTACAGAAGAAACTGGATAAGCTTAGAAGGTATTTTCTTTGGCATGAATGTATAGAAGGCAAGGGATATAACTTGGTCAAGTGACACACAACATTGCTAGGGAAGGAAATAGATGGGCTGGGCATTAGAAACCTGAGAATACACAATAATAGCTTACTGATGAAATGGATGTGGAGAGACAATGGGGAGGATCAAGCTTTATGGAAAAAAGTCATAAAATGTAAATTTGGCGAATCCAGTCCTTGGTGCACTAATTTGAGCTCTAATACCTATGGTGTAGGGGTTTGGACGACAATTAGAGAATTATGGCCTAAGCTAGAGATGAATTTGTAGGTGAAAGTGGAGGATGACAGAAAAACCAAGTTCTAAAAGGATGCCTGGAATGAACAAACTCTATTGATGGACTCTTTTCCAGATCTATATACCTTGTGCAATAACCCTGAGGCTAATATCAATGATTGTTGGACTGCACAAGGATGAAATTTATGCTTCAGGAGATTTTTGAATGACTGGGAGGTGGGAAGGATGGCTAATCTACTAAAAGGAATTAATGAATTCAAGGGGATCAACTCTGAACCTAAGACCTTGAGATGGAAACATAGCAAAGATGGGGAATTAACTGTTATGGTTAAATATATGGAAAAGGGTAGCACTAACTAAAGTGAAGTGCTTCTTCACATGTCTGGTGGCTAAGAGAGCATGTTTGACTCATGAAGTTTTGAAGAAAAAGGGTGCTATCATAGTTTTCCGATGCGTTCTCTGCAAAGAAACAATGAGACTAATAACCATTTATTCCTGCATTGCAAATTCACAACACAAATATGGGCACTTCCTTTTCTCCGTTTCACAGAAATAAAGTGGATCATGTCTGCAGACTTGCTAAGTTGTTGGATTAAAAGAGGAGGTAGCAAAAGCTAGAAGTGGTGGAGGATAATACCCCAATGCATTTGGTGGACTGTTTGGAGAGAAAAAAATGTGAGATGTTCCGAAGATAGATTCAATTCCATTCAAAAAGTCAAATGGAATTGGTTAGTATCTTTTTATTTTTTGGTGTAAAGAGATAGGCTTAGAAGATATAGATCAACTTGTAGATTTATTAGGATCATTGTAAGTATTTCCTTTTATTTCTGTTTGCATCTTCTTGAAGGTCTTCAGCATTGCTGAGGAATACAATATTACTAGTTTCCAAAAAAAAAAAAAAAATTAATGTTAGTGATTTTATGATAAACTGTTGTAAAAATATACATTGAACTGTAGAACGATCATCATCATTATTATTCAGCTGCTAATGGGGTAACAATTCTCAAGTATGTGCATTCCCTGTGTTATGTATAGTGGAACTTATTCTTTTTATAATGTCATTACATGTTTCTCATAGTCCAATTGCCAACAGATTAATCCATGTTGATTTGTAAGCTTGTTCTGATCTAGTTCTACTTCTACGTTTGCCCGATATTGTCTAACTGAAGCTTTGTTGGTTCTATCCTTTCAATTGTTGAACTCGCTCTGACTCTGTCCTATCTGTCTATTGCTGTGTGCAAATGTCATTCGCAGCATTGTTCCTGATTTGTACACTTATCGCTTGGTGGGTGCTGCTCTTCTGAACATCAACACCTAAGTGTAGGTTTATTTTGCAGTTGCTATTACCTGCAGATTCTAGATTCAACCAGCTTTGCATATAGAATGGAATTAATCAGATTATTGAAAGGCTTAAGAGATGAGCCAATCTGAAATGGATCTGAAGAAGATTTTAATTTTAGAGAAATTTCTGTGACCTTCAAGTTTATTATTCTTGTTGCATATTTTAAAGTGCAGAACCGAGTTATTTGTTGTCATGTTATGGTGATGGGGGGTATTATAGGAGCAGATTCCACCATTTTACTCTGTTTCCTGCTGGCCTAAACAACCGAAGAGCAAACTCATGGTTTAAATTACTATATGCGGCTTCTATATTCTCCCACAGTTATGTGGTTTATGAATTTTTACCATACTGGTGTAAGGGCTGTAGGTTTGTTCAGGTGCTTTCTTGGAGCCAAGAGGAGGGACCTTAGTTGTAGTTGCTTTATAGCTATCTGTCTTTTTGCTGAGAGTTTAAAGAGTTTCTGGAGCTGCCAATCTCTGATCATGGTAATACTCTTTCTGAGCCTTGGTACTTCAAAACTCAATACATTTTTATTGGTCATGTTTTGCAAACACCACCCCCACCCCCACCCCAAAAAAAAAAAAAACACAAAAAAAAAAACCATGTTATGTTATGCTCATCAAGTTAAGAGTTTCTTGAACCAAAGTCTATGTGAAAGTTGTGATATGGTTCCTTTAATTGCTTATTCAAATTCTTTACTTTAGGATGTTTGACAGATGTCTATGATTGTAGTATGCGACTATGTCGATTTGTTATGTTATGCTCATCAAGTTAAGAGTTTCTTGAACCAAAGTCTATGTGAAAGTTGTGATATGGTTCCTTTAATTGCTTATTCAAATTCTTTACTTTAGGATGTTTGACAGATGTCTATGATTGTAGTATGCGACTATGTCGATTTGCATTATCATCCAACATGTTCCCGGCAGATGGCTGTGTTTTTTTTCTTGTGGCTGCTGGTAGAATGTTCTCTTAAAAGACAAATGAGTAAAACACTGAAAAAAAACAACTCCTTTGGCGATTTATTTCCTTTGTTGATATCAGAAGTTAAGCAAAATACCTGTTTTTTTGTTCTCAATTGTTGTTGCGATCCTGACAAGTGTCTTCTCGAATGAACTTGATGAATCAGAAGCTGCTCCAGTTCCCTTTTTTCGGGTTATTTCTACAGTTTTAGTAGATGGTACAAACATTTTCTTTCGTACCAAACACATTCTAAAGGTGAACTATTCGCCAAACTCGTTCTTTGCAAGTGGGACAGGAATAGCTTCTGCTTGGGGTGGCTTTTCAATACTCTACTAACTACTGTCCCTCTTCGATAGTCACATTTTAATGGTAAAAGGTGTCCATTTTTACAAAGAAATAGTTGGAGAAGTTTTTTTTTTTAGTGAAGGGTTCAAAACACACCTAAAGTATCATGGTTTTAAGTTTCATATCTGAATTATCAGGTGTTTGTTTTTCTTACCTGAACTATCATCAAAAGTTTATCGAAACACACCTCAACTATCAATTGTTCACCTTTTCTACTTGAATGATTCAGGTAAACTTTTGATGATAATTTAGGTAGGAAACTTGCACACTTAATAATTCAAGTATGAAACTCAAGAAATCAATCACATTTTAAGTGTGTTTTTAACCCTTCACTCTTTTTTTTATAACAATAACCTTTTGTTGTAAATGAACTCTAGGAATTGCATGTTTGGTGTTCTACTCTTGGTACATGGCTCAGCAGTGAAACAAAGTGATTAAGGGAATGATTAGATTTTATACAGTAAAAATTTATGTCAATGGTACAACTTAATAACAATAATAAATTCAGTATAATTTCATAAGTAAAATATAAAAGTATTTAATACGTAGATTTTACCTCTGCCCTGTATAGTAATGGTAGGGAGGCTGTTTCTATAGATTAGTGAATCAATATTTGGGGCACTTGGCCGAAAATGTAAATATCTCAGAAAGTGAGAGAGGTGACAGTTCACTATCTTTACTTCGATAAATATACAACAGACATATAGTATCGGTTGCATGTATTTATATGTACTACTTTTTCTTTATTTTTATATATATTATGTATAAGTTATTCAGGGATAAACTAGACATATAAATAATATACACTTAATATATAAAATATATACAATTTATCGTTCTTTTTCCTCTTCGAAATTTGATACAAAATTTCAACCAAAACCAACCTAATCCTTCATAAGTTATTCAGGGATAAACTAGACATATAAATAATATACACTTAATATATAAAATATATACAATTTATCGTTCTTTTTCCTCTTCGAAATTTGATACAAAATTTCAACCAAAACCAACCTAATCCTTCACAAAAGACTACAGAGAGGATTATTAGTGACAGGTTGAAAAACTAATCCTCAAAACTGTACTTAAATGGACAAAATCTTTTTCCGGTCCCTAATTCTCGATTTTATTTACAATTAAATAAAACTTATTTTTTACTTATATTTTATTTAATTTTTCACACATAGGGACAGAGCTAGCCGGAGAAAGGAGAGTCCAATTATACAATGCAATTAATAAGTAATGTAATTTTTCTTGCGATCATAAGATCACCTTGTATCTCAGCATCACATTGATATCCCCATTAGATCGATCTGTCAAGTTGTTGTTTATTCAACTACCATAAATAAAGTCGTTTGAGGTCAGTTTAGTTCAGTTTGCTATTAGAGTAGGATTGTGTTTAAAAAAATTTAAGATCGTTTAAATTGAGATTTATAAGTCCAATTCTAATCAGTTCGCTGACCCTTGAGGCTTAATCGAAGCTAGGCCGAGGTCGGCTCCTAGGTCAAAATATTATTTAATTAAAATTAAGAATTTAAAAGAAGATTGTGAAAATAAAAGTAAAAATTCAGAATTGTGATTATCGAATAAGTCTTAATACCTTACACAATATTTTACTCATTTAACGTTAAATTCTAATCATCAAGGATAAAGGTTATATTCATGATTGTAATTCAATTTAAACTTAAAATTTAAAAGAAAATTATGAAAAAATAAGTAAAACTAGAAACGGCGATTACCGAATAAGTTCTCGTATCTTACACAATACTTTACTCTTTTAGCGTTAAAATTTCTAATCACCAAGTATAAAAATTGCATCCATCATGAAAATGTTCAAACACTTGTTACAATTAGAACGGTTGCACAATTTTACACAAATTCAAAGTGGAATATATTTAAGTGAATTTAAATATTATTAATTTTGATGTATAGTCATCTGATAATGTCTAACTAATTAAATTTGCATATGAATGTAGACGAAGATGAAGATGTTAATTAAGATAATTCTATCAACGGATTCAAATGTACTTGATAAAATGCTGGTATTGAATATGTTATAAGTTATCATAGATTATGTGCTTTCATATAATTATATGTTAGAAAATATTTTTAAAATGTCATATCTATAAGTTCAAATGTATATTAAGAAATATTCTTACAAAAAGAACATCAGGGAAAAAAAGAGAGGCTCAACCACCCTAGCATGTGACCCTTTTAGGGTGGATCATTTTAACGCCTTTTAAAATGAAGAACCAGCCCATCCTAACCCATTATATTTCTTAACTCGCGAACCTTGAATTAAATTGGGATGGGGTGACCCGTTTTGACAACCACAAACCTATAAAAATTACCCCTACCCTATGTACATATGTGACACCTAAAAAATGGTAAATCATAAAATTTCCTTTAAAAAAAAATACATAGATGGACATTTTAATTTAATCTCAACTGATAATTAAATATTCTAATTTAAAAAAACACTCCTGACATCTTAACTTGATTTAAGTTGGCCTCATAAATACTTCGGCTTTGAGAATACACATCCAAAAAAGTGCATTAATACGGCTAACTTAAACCAAGTTAAGATGTCTAGATGCGCATTTTTAAAGTTAGGGTATTTATTGGCCAGTTGAGACTAATAACCTGTTTGACCAAACTTCTAAAATCAACTTATTTTGAGAAGTGTTTTTTTCAAAAGTACTTTTGGTGAAAAGCAGTTTGCATTTGACCAAAAAAATTAAAAAGCACTTTTTAGCAGTACTTAGCGTATTCAAAAAGGATGCAATAATATTAGTTTAAAATTATTCAGGGGGTAATAAGACGCCCGCAAAGTTCAAGTGTTTTCTTCAAATAAAGGTCTTAGTTCAAGGAGGTAGCGATGTATTCTCTCTTATTAAATTCATATGTTTGACGATGTGTTGATGTTGAATATGTTATATGTTATAGGTTATCACAAAATTATGTATTTTCATATAATCGTACGTTAGAAATGTTAATTGATATACCAATAAGTTTGAGTTTAGATTGAAAAGAAATTTTCCTAGGCCATTCACACAACCGCCCTTATTTTAGGGTGGTCTTTAATTTTTATCCCTTAAATTTTTTATCTTTAACTTTTATCTTGCGATACTTTAAGAGACAAAAAAGTGATAAAAAATACACAGCAAAATACAAAATCAGTGAGACATAATGTCCACGTTATACCTTAAGACATAGATTCACACAGATTTTATGTGTCAAGGCATAAATTAAGTAGCATGAACTTATGCCTTGGGAATAAGTTCAATAACATGAATTTATGCCTCAGGGCACAAATTCAGTAGGTAGAAGTTTCTTTAGGGCAGAAGTTTAGTAGGGAATCTGTGCCTAGGGGCAAAAATTTAGTAGCATGAACTTTTGTCATTTTGCGCTAACCTATGCGAATTTTGTTTTGTCTTGCGATTTTAAAAAAATAATATTAGGGATACTTTTGTCCCATTTTTATTACCTAAAATACTGAAGGGAAAAAATTAAAGATCACCAATTTGAGAGGAAAAAATTAAAGATCACTCTGAAATGGGGCAGCCGGCGCAAAAACTTGAACTTTCTTATAGAAAAAAAAGATTCAAACAAATGTAGTGGGGTCATTCGCACAAATGCACCTATTTTGGGGTGGTCATTAATTTTTATCCTTCAGCTTTAAGTGACCAAAAAGTGGTAAAAAATGCCTTAACAGCAAAAAAAAATATAAATAGATAAAAAATAAATGCGCAAGACATAAATAAAATTTGCAAGAAATAAGTTTTTGCCCAAAATTATGCCTGACATAAATTCGCAGAGATTATGCCTTATGCCTGGTAGGCATAAAGTCATGCTATTTAACTTGTGCATACACACAAGTTTAATAACATGAAATTATACCTACCAGACTTAAGTTGAGTAATATGAACTTATGCCTAAAAGACAGAAGTTCAGTAGGGAACTTTTGCCTATATAGGCAAAAGTTCATGCAATTGAACTTCTGCCTACTGAACTTATATGTTTTGGGAATTTTTTTTGAACTTGTGATTTTTTTTTTATTTTGAATTTTTAAAAAAAATACTAGGGGTATTTTTATCCCCTTTTTATTACTTAAGACACTAGAAGGCAAAAATTAGACCACCAATTTAAGAGGAAAAAATTAAAAACCACCCCAAAATAAGGGCAATCGACGCAAAAACTTGAATGTAGTGCCATCTCATCCCAACCCGCAACCCTTTTAAGGATGAATTGGACCGACCATTCTAAGATCCTTTAAAATAAAGAATCGGCTCGTCCTAGCCCATCAATTTTCTTAACCTGCGACGCTTGGATTAAACTAACCCATTTTGACAGCTCTAAAAAAGATCAACGAAAAAACTAGAGCATCAAGGAATTTAGAGACTTTGCTTTGAAAAAAATATTTCAAGAATTATAGATAAAATAGTAAAATTCTCGATAAAATCAAAAGTGCATTTCGACCTCTATAATACTTATGGGTGGGTATTGTTTGATATTTTAAAGTTTGATTTTGATATTTTATGATACAGTAAATCAGTAATCATAATTTAATTGACTTTCATTTACATATAATCATATAATAGAGAACTATGACTTCAACTTTTTAAAAAAAAGTCTCAATTATATTTATAAAAGAAAGTACAAGCAATTCTCTTTATTATTCACTTACACATAAAAAGACATTTCAATCAAGATAGGGTAGTTAAGATTCCAACATTTAAACAATTTTTTTTTTATATAGGTAAAGTTATATTCCTCAGCATTAAGGCTACGCTGGCAACCAACCAAAAAATTTACATCTTCCACTACTCACTACCAACAAAAACTAAAGAGAGCCTATGAACTCTACAATCTAACGATTAATTCTGTATTAAAACTAGTTTATAAATTTGTTAGTGTTATAATATCCATAAATTGTATATTTGTAGAGGAAATGAGATTTCTTGATCTCTTACAAACGAATAGAACAAAATGATCTTTTCAGATCTTTTATGTGTAAAAATGAATCTCTATAAAAAGACCATAAAACTAAAAAAAATTATAAGTGACCTAAAAGGTTAATTCTCCCGTAACTATACCCATTCAATATTTCGTTATTCTTTTTATTTATACTGAATACCAAAAAATTTCAAAGCATACCAAATGCCATAATATTGAAACCATAATATCAAAAGATTTTGATTTTGGTATGCGGTATCTATCACACCATACCTACCTAATAATAGCCCTTTCTCTTGCAATAATAATTTTATATATTAAGAAAAGGTGCCATGAAAACTATCATTTTATATATTTATTTTCCTTGTGCTTAATTGTTTTTCCTTTACAACACATGAGTTTCTGCATCACTAATACATCCCAAATTTATAACCAACAAACCTGGAAGGAGGGAAAGGGCAACCAATTGATACTTCCTGGAACAGATCCTAATTCTCCAAGATTTCTGCATAAACCATTGTTTCAAGATAACATTCCATGAAGCATATGGAACAGGTCTAATTGCTACATCAGTTAAGTGTATACAGCTATGGAAACGCGACTCCGTTCTTCTTAATTAAGATAACAGTAATTCAAAAACAAGCTTTCTAAAAGCTATATAAAACCGTACCAATATTGGATGATAACCTACAAATTGTACCTCTAATACCAGAAGTTGAAGGTATACACACGTGCACTTCTATACTTGCGGCTTTAGAGGTCTGTGAGGCTTTGGTGCTGAAATCATAGAAACAAGAACTACTCAAACATTTGCAAGAGACAAAAAAAGTAAGATATTGGAGAAGAAAGGATCTTAATGTTATAGCAATTGAAATATAAACAAGCTTGAAACATGGGTGTGCAGTCAAGAAACCTAGGTGCTTCAACTGTGAAAATGCATTTCAATTGCAAGCATGCAAAAAGAGAGAGGTGCAAATACATCCAACACATCAAACTCGTATCACCTATTTTACCTCTCGTCCTAAATATCAGAACTCACCCCCTTTCATATAACCCTACTGATACACTGTTTACTGCTAAGCAAGCAAAAGTTGGTTTAAATCATAAGTACCTTACTGAAAGGAAAATTCATTTTAAGTTATACTGGCAGTAGTAAGCTCGTACAAATAATTAGTACCACAACAACATTAGAAAGAAACATGCAACACGTAATAGATGGATTAGTATTCATTTCTGAATTCGATGAGAATGGCCTCAGAGTCTTAGCATGTTTCCTGAATGTGTAATCCCCATATAAGACTAATATTCCAGGCCAATGAGGAGTCTAATTACTCTTCTGTACTTAATTAGAAAAAAAAAACACGAAATCAAAGTATGTTCTGTCATCCTATTTAGACATACTGATGTGTGAAATGACTAATGAGCACCTTCTCTGCTCTTCAAACACCCTCCCATTTTTTATTTTTTTTATTTTAGCCTGTTCAGAGCTTGAAAGAGACCTTTATAAGCTGAAAGAGATTAGTTGCGGTCCGCCAGTTACGCTCCTCTTTCAGAAAATGGTGCAAAACATCATTATAAATTGTTAGTAGACCACTACCAGTCATGTCAGGGCACTGTTTCTCCAGACAATACTATGTTTTTATGCCAGGTGACAACAATTAAACAAATCTTATGCAATGCAAGATTGGGGCAAAAACCTGAGTCTTGGAACTGTAATATGTTGATAGTTTTGCTGAATTAATGAGATACGAAGCAAGTATCTAATAAAAAACTATGACATGCAAATTGAGCCGTGATTTCATTCCAGGGTAATTTCTATAATGATTTTTAAATCTATTGATTCACTTGAGAAAACATCAAATTCGACGACACGATGACTGAGGAAAGCAGGTAAATTCCAGGCTGAAACTGCTAGAGTCTCAGTCATCTTCCACTCTTTGTATATAGTGTCAAACAGCATTTACTAGTATTATAATGTTATGGAGATAGAGGTATACCATTTGGATTTCCTTGCTCATAGAAGCTCCGAAGAAGAGAGACTGCTTCAGAAGCCATTATTCCACCAGTGCATTTGAAACCCTTTTTTGATGAGGCTAATTCACTGTTAAAAATAGCAAGAGAATAAATATCAAAGACCCCCAGGAGGACACCAAAACACATGATCATGCCACAGCACTCCCAAAGGAGCTGGTCCCTTGCTTTTCAAAATGGTTGGCTATTAGGCTATGCCATCTACATTCTATAATAATGAGCAAATATACATCTTAAGATGGATGTATTCCACATATTTCAGCAGGTAAGAATTGGTGATGGATGAAGACCCTTTCTTTGTTTCTTGTTTTTCACCGTTAAAGGTCTACATAGATAACTATAGATTTAATTATTTTTTCATTTGACAATACCATTTGTTTAACACAGTTCAAGAGAACTGGCCAAAATTTTCCACTTTCAAGAAATCTCATAACTTTTATCTCTCTAAAATTAGGCCAACCATCTCCATAGTTTTTTTTTTCTGAAAAAAGGGTAGAATTAGCTTGTGATTCTTGCTTCTGACCCTTAGTTTCACTAGATCTCCAGAGGAACGGTATTTTCTAGATCACAGATATTTTGAGGTATCTAACGTGGGCATAGACAATTGACCTAACAAAAAAGCTACCAGTTATGTTTTGTAACTTTCCATAAATTTCCCATTTGTCACTGGATGCTTTTTCTTGAAAAGCTGAATTATGGAGAATAACAATCAGTATATTAAAATCAGCTTGGGATCAAACCTAGATGGAAGCTCAGGGCAGCTGGTATGCAGTGATAGTATAGATCCACAGCCTCCAAATTTATCATTTCCACATCCATAATATACCTCCTTTATTCCTAGCAGAGGAAACATGTTATGCTAGAAAGGTGCTAATGTTATATAAAGCAAGGCCAACAGATAATGAAATGCTTCAACATACCAAGATATGACAAGGCTGCTGCACACATTATACATGGCTCACAGGTAACATACAGAATGCACTTTGAGAATCTTTCAGAAACTTCAAGAGCTGAAAGCCCATTTTTCTGCCACTGTTCAACTAGAAAATCAATTGCTTCCATCTCTGCATGTCTTGTAGCCTTGATTCACAGGAATTGCTTGGTCAGGTTTACGTGATTAGAATAAGTGCACCTCAATATAGAGCGTTACATAATTAGTAAAAGCCAATAGATTTAGCCAAAACAAGCGAATACTCATGCAACTAACAACTGCAATAACCTAATATAAGAAATCAATTTTGAAAAAAACTGTAATGGTCATATATATTCTTCTTGGGGTGCGATCGTAAAAGATCTATGCATTAAAGTGGAATAATATCTCTTAAAATAGGAAACAAGAGGTGGCAGTACAAATATTCTCTTTAAAGGTGACAAAAATGAATGAAGGAACCACACACATTCAGTGCAAGCTAAGCTAAATATATTTTTCATGATGTGCCATAGTAAAAATGTAAATCCCATCCGCCACCGAATTGGCTAAATGCCTAAATCTAGTGTAATGGGTCTTATTCCGATGCAGGAATCTTATCAAAAGGTATCTATAAATATTTGACATGACTAAAAGACTCCTAAAAGCATAGGACCTAAAGTAAGCGTACAAACATGACTAAAACATATTTCTTGACTAATTGGTATCACCTATTATAGATCTACTCCGTTGTACCCTAATTTTTGCTAAGTTTGCATGTATATGGATTCCAAGAGATTGTGGGTCTTTCAAGACAACTTCCTTCCAAGTGATTTTAAGTCTACCTCCTTCCCTTTTTAACACCTTCACTCATCATGGTTTCACACCTACTCTGACGGACAATTACATGACTGAGCTTTAGGAAAAAAGTTCAAATGTGTCAGAGGGTAAACTATGACGCTCTGCATAGTTACCAAGTAACAAAAATAAGCAGGAGATATCCACTGCAATACAGCCTCTCCCTTACTGCACATATTTTTCTCCGAGAAGTTCATTACAGCATGCATGTGGACATCATAGGCATAAGTAATTTATCAAATACATATGAATACGAGTGTGCAAGACAGATTATCTTAGCATACTTATCGACATCAGTTTAGCACCTAACAATCTAACAAAATGGAAGATACCTAGTACAGATCTTATTACAGAAATTAAGAGTTGAAAATGTACATTTCTTGTTTCAGTCGTTCGATTTCTTCCTGAGGCAATGACTTCTGCATCCTCAACAATGACACAACTGGAATGAGGAAAGACATAATCAAGTATGCTAACTGAACGAAACACAATTGAAGAAACTTCAGCAGACAAAGACAAAAGAAACTGCATAAAGAGGGAGTCATGGTACAAGGGGTCATTTGGTATGCGAAGTTATGGTACGGAAACTTTTATCCAACCAATCCTTATCTTTGGTACACCTTCAGATCCGATTAGTTATCTAAAAAAATCTTCACTATCTTAAACCAACCCCACAGAGAGGGGGTGGGGGTGGGGGTTCTATCCTTTGCATCAGTTTAAAATAGAGACCAACAGGCCCTTTCTTATTGTTATTTTATTTTAATCAGCAAAATTTTCTCCTTCTTTTTCTCTTCTTCTTCCTCCTCCTTGAAACCCTAGGCCAGCTCCCCACCAACACTTCCCTATGCTCACACTAGAAACACTCACCCCAGCAATGCATCTTCTTCCTCCCACCTTGGAATTGTTCTATTTTGTTTACTCCTACCACCACAGCTTCCACAAGCTGGCTAAATCCCAAAGTCATAATCTCCCTTTCCTCACCTCCCTGGCCATGACCCTCCTACGTCCACCTCCCCTAGCACTGATCTACTCCCCCATCCCTGCGGCAATTCTTTGCATCACCTCAACCTGGGACTAGTAATCTCCCTCCTCCCATACCATTTAAAGATTTCTTTTCTTCCTGAAACTTTATTTTTCTTTTCTGGCTCATTTTTCCTTTCCACAGTTCTTCCCATTTTTAAATTTTGGAACTTGGGTCGCTTTTCTATAACAGTTGTATTATTTTTCATTTTTATCTTTTATGGTACTATTATTCTTCTTCTATAAATTTCCACGTTATATTTTCAATGCCTGATCATCTTTTTCTGTTCTCCCCAACTGTCCAGCTTAAATTACCCCCTAGATTAGATGCATGGTATGAGGGAATTAAAGGGGAAAATGGAACTTTAGTAAATTGAGTAGATCAATTTTTCACTCCCATATGACCCTAGCCAACAAAAGCTAATACAGCTTACAACGAAAGCATAACATAATAGAATACGTGAGCTACAACTATTCATTTCATTTGATGTCCCTGCACTAAAAAGAGAGTACCTTTCCAAGGATGATAGCATAGTTTTAGCCAAAATGAAGGTACTGGACTAATTTCCAAACGGCAATTAAAATTAAATGAGCACATTGTGGCCACCAGAGTAAAAAAAGTTCTATTTTTGTTCTTTTGGGGGTTCAAGGCACAAAGAGGATAGCAGAAAACAGAAGAGACAGTAACTAAATACAAATAGAAGAATTAACATCATTTCGGGCTAATGAAATTGTCAACCTTCTAAATGGACATGTTATTTTACATATTGAAAAGAAATTAGCTCCAAGCGAATAAATTTAAGTTATTTATGAAAATAAACAAAAAAGAGGCGCATCAATAGTTAAATAGCTAATATGAGGGCATAAATGACTGTTATAAAACTTACATTCTGTTCAATTCTCTTTTGATGAGGAACATTCTGTTCAATTCTACATCAAGGTTTAAGGAGGTTTTGTTGGAAGGAGGACTTGACATAACTTAGCAAAAATGTTCCTGTACTATACAAGTGGGAAATTTTGATATGCATCATAATGATCAATAAAGTAGACACCAAGGAGGTACAAATGCCTATTTTCTAAATGGGCCTAACAGGGATGAAATACGACCAATTCACTGACATGTAGAAAGAACATTCTGTAGATGCAGTTCCCTAAGAGAAACTAAATTATTCTAAGGATTTTATTCCCAAAGTACCAAATAACTTCAACAAGAAACTTACCCCACTGGAACTTCAAGATTCACTAATGCATCCTTTGCCTGGAAAAAGAAAAAAGTACAAGGAATGTCGGAAGAATAGCAATAAAAAAGCAAAAGGTAAAGGAAACCTGTGATAGGTTCTATATTATGGTGGCAAAAGAAGAAAGAAAGAGCACACTGTCCCAGAATGTAATTGCACATATATGCAGTATCAAGTCAGAGATTTGAACACCTAAGTCCTACCAGATCAATTTACCACTACTTTTTTGTCATGACACTAAGAAATAACCTTTTAATTCAATTTATACCCATCTATTTGGGAGGAAACTTGCTTAAAGATTGTGTTAGTGAAACAAACTGGAATAAAGTAGTAGAAAACATCTACAACTATGAATGAGCTTTATAAGCTCCCTCAAGAATTATATAAATCTGACCTCTTAATTTGTGTATTACAAATTATGCAACCTAACTTCATTTATTCCAACCCATACCACCAATAAGACATAAATAATGCAACATCATGCAAAATCCAGGTATATAAAGAATGTGTGTCCTTTAATTTTGTACATCATTATCAATCCATATGGGAAAAAGCATAAAATAAGCGTAAAGTATAAATAAAATTGCTTGCTCCGGAAAAAAAAGTATGAGCATGTTTAGATGGGCTTATGACTTATGGCTTATAAGCCAAAAGCCAGAAGTTAGGATTTCTAACTTATGACTTTTGACTTATTTTTGTTATTTTGGGTTAAAAACAAGTGCTTAAAAGCACTTTTTAAATTTACCCAAATACTACAAAAGTGCTTAAAAGCTATATTGGCTTAAAAGCACCTAATATAAGTCAATCAAAACAGGCTCTATATTTATCACAAGAAAATTTATGATCAAGAAGCCGAGATTCTTTAATTTGTCGCACCAGGAGTTAGAGACTTCCATTCAAGACACGTCAAAAGTCATTTCCATAACAATGTGATACAGATTGAATGGTGTAGATCCTAACATTGAATTACATATCCATGACTTGTTATAGGGAAAAAATACACTCTAATCTTTTTTTATTGTAAAATCACACTCTAATCTTATATTGTATAGGAAAATCTCTCTGCTGAAAAGCTAGGGAGCCAATATGTTAAGGAGCCTAAGAATAATATCTCTAAGCTCCATGGGACTAAGATTGGAAGCTAAATAACTAAAGAGAAACCAAATTGAAATATCCTAAAGTATTAGGAAACACAATACATGACTCTGAAATCAACCTCTAACGAAGATAATAAAAGTAAAACAGGACGCCCCATTTAAAATAAACAAATAATCGAAGGAAAAAAGATTTCAAATTCGCATTTTCACTTGGATTACAGTAGCTGGTAGCTTGAATTACATTGGGTTTATTGTGTAAAAAAAGTTAAATTCGGGCTATAGCAATGTGACCAATAAAGTTTTTCTTTTTAGTCCTCCGTAGAAAATTTGTATTTCATCATTCTGTTAGGTTGGAACAAACTTGATTATCAGTTTCCTTTTGTCGATCAACTTGTAGTTGTTCATCTGATTGGAGAATCATCGAAATAACATATACACACACATAAACTAAACAGCAATATAAGAGGTTATACCTGCTTTTTTGATGAAGTATAAGAGCTTGTACCTGTTCTAAAGCAAGCTTCATAAATTCAAATGTCTCTTTCGCATAGCTCGCCATCTGAAGCCAAATAAGTGGAAATGATGCAACAAGAGAAAGTAGTCACTAAAACGGACAATATATCCTTATAGGCATTTTCTCAAACAGATGTTGTACTACTATGAAAAGTTACAAGTAAATCACCACAATAATAAACTAGATCACGATGTCAAATAGTAACAAACTTCAGTCATTTTGTGAAGTACATGATTCAATGATGATGGGTTTGCAGCAAGAAAATTACCAAAAAAAAAAAAAAGAAAGAAAGAAAAGGAATCAACCAAATAAAAGAGGCGTGCTAGGGAGAGAGTGGCGATGGAGACAAAAGCACTATGCGGAAGGCAACAACGTGTCTACTCCTGAAAATGGAACCTGTTGCAAGTACGAAAGCGGGCTGTTTGGTATGCTACAACTAGTATCACTCAAGTAGATATTTGTGGCCCTTGCATGCGTTTATGTGGTGCATTTAGGGCTTGTTTGTTTTGCCACTAGTTATGTGGAGATTATAATGCACAAATTGTTTATATCGAAGGAATTCTTGTTGATACACATAATCTTATTCCATATTATATCCTTCATAAATTATTATACAAGTTCTTACATAACTTAATGTGACCATTATTTAATACTGTCAATTACATGCTGCATAAAATTTTTTGAGATAAGGGTAACGTTGTATTCACAAAAATTCATCATCCAAAAAAATGATGAGATGGTCGCTTACAACCCACACTGGGCAAGACAGAGACCACACAGACTAGTCTGTACACTTCACAATTTCCCTATGATACATAATCTGCCTTTTTTCTTGCATCCAGTTGCGCTGTTGCTTTTTTACTTTTAGATTCTTCATTCTCCATCTTTAATGTTGCACATTCTTCTGGGCTAATCTCTCTGCATATTGAAACCCCATGACCAGATAGCTTTAGAAGATGTGCTTTAACTTTAGAATATGAACTCGTAGCTTTTTTATTGCAAAAATTACAAGACCACACTCTGCTCCTAATGGTGGTGGAAACGGAGTGTGGTCTTGTAATTTTTGCAAAAAGTTATGGGTTCATATTCTAAAGTTAAAGCACATCTTCTAAAGCTATCTGGTCATAGGGTTGCAGTATGCAGAGAGATTAGCCCAGAAGAATATGCAGCATTGAAGATGGAGAATGAAGAAGTTGACAGTAAAAAAGCAACAGCACAACTGGATGCAAGGAAAAAGGCAGATTATGTATCTCTATCGGAAGGCTCAGATTATCACAACAGAAAATTAAGGTTCAAATGGTGGAGCACTCGAGAAATCTTTTAGCATTTGTAACAAAAACACTACCGACAAGTTGACAGCTCGTATGTTCTACGCATCAGGTTTATCATTTAACCTTGCATCTTCTCCTAACTTCAGAAAGTATTCAGAGTTTTTGGCAGCGAATCCTATACCTGGTTATGTTCCCCCAACTTATAATTGGTTAAGAACAACTCCTTTTGGCTCAAGAAAAGGCTCATATAGATAGAAAATTACAACCTATAGAGATACATGGAAAAGAAAGGGATTGCCAATTTGTTCAGATGGATGGTCTGATATTAAAAGGCGACCATTGGTAAATATAATGGGAGCATCTAGTGGTGGACCAATATTCTTAAAATCAATCAATTCAAGTGGAATTGTCAAGGATGTTGAGTATATTGGTAAGTGTTTTATTAAAGCCATCGAAGATGTGGATCCAAAAAGTGTTGTTCAAGTTATCACAGATAATGCAAGTAATATGAAGCTTGCTAGTGCTATTGTTGAGAAAACTTTTCCGCACGGATTTTGGACACCATGTGTTGTTTATTGTTTAAATCTTGCATTGAAAAGTATGTCAATCGTTTGAAAAATCAGCTCACTTTTTAAATTGTGGATGGATATTAAAGTTGATTGGTGAACAAGTAGTTTAAAGAATTTTGTGGTAAATCATGACATGGCACATGCGATTTTCCAAAAGCATTCAGATTTATCTTTGTTGAAAATTGCAGAAACAAGGTTTGCTTCTCATGTTGTCATGACTTCTCATATTCATAGAGTAAAATCATCATTGGAAAAAATGGTGATGGATGACGTATGGAAGCATTACAAGGGAGATAAAGTAATTGAAGCTAAAACACGTGAAATAAAATCTCTTGTGATGAATGGTGGAATAGAGTGTGAACGGAACCAATTGTATCCATGCTTAGGAGTGCTGATCTTGATTGTCCAAAATTGCACCTTATTTATGACATGTGGGATACAACGATTGAAAAGGTGTAGGTGATTGTATTTGAGCATGAGGGAAAAGGTCTTATTACTGGCCAATCGAACTTTTTTGATACAATTCAGGAAATTCTTGTGGCTAGATGGAGTAAGAGTAATACTCCATTGCATTGTATGGCACATTCATTGGTTCCAAAATATTATCATGAATAGTGGCTTAGAGCTGAAACCAATGGGATAAGAAAATTTGCTCCCAATGAAGATAGAGAGATTACACTAAATAGACTCAAATATTTTCAAGGATCCAAATGATTTAAGGCAAGTTCTTTGGAGTATGGTGCATTTTTTAGCGGGAATGGTCATTTTGGTGAGTCTCATGTGTTGATGATATGGCGTATGAGGAGCCTCTATCTTGGTGGGCTAACCATGGTGTAAATGCTCCACTTTTACAAAGCTTGGCTTTCAAATTGCTTTCCCAACCGGCTTCTTCATCTTGTTGCGAAAGGAATTGGAGCACTTTTTCATTAATTCATAGCATCAAGAGAAACAATCTAGCTACTTCAAGAGCCGAAGATTTAGTTTTTATGCACTAGAATCTTCACTTTCTCTCTTGAAGAAAGGAACAATACAAAAGTGGTCACAAATATTGGGATTTAGGTACATCTACATATCCATCATTTGATATTTCTTAAGTAATTGTTTTAGCTTGACAAGTTTCTTTCACAATTCTTCTAAATTCATTTTGGTATTGTTTTAGGTGGGGATGCTTTTAATATTGATGAAGTATCAATGATTTAACGAAATTTTCAATAGACGAACCTCAACTTGAAGGAGTTCTCTTTGAAGAGGAAGTTGAAGATTTGGAAGAAGTTAACAATAAAGAGATTGAGGAAGATGACCTTTGAATAGAATGTACTCATGTAGAATTCCTCAAGTATAGTAAGTTTAAATGTGCAAGTTATGTTCTTATTTTTGGTCTATGATCTTGTGATATTACAATTTGTGTATGAACTAACTTATTGAAAAACTAGTTATTTAAAATTTGTGACTTGTGAATCTCTTGATTCTCTAGTCTCTCCTAGTCTGTTTGGTTCTACGTTTCATTTGGTTTATATCTCTAACTCGTTTTTAAACTTTTATTTGTTATATTTCAATAAACTTATAATATCTTATTTTAATAATTCATTGTGTAAGTCGTAGGAAAATGGATGAATCATGTCATTTTGGAGAGTGTCTGCATGTCTATCTATATAATGAGAATAAAAGACTCAGTTACTACACTCTACAATGCACAACTTACATGTACGTTTTTTTATAATGTCTCATAATTATTTCATATTTTTATAGCTATAATTTTAAATTGTTAATTTATTTTTTATCGAGTCCCCACACCCGTATCCGTATCTAGATCCATACATCCGAATCTTAAGAATTAGATAATGAAAAATCCGACCTTTGGATCCACACCCGTGGCGGACACCCGCACTCAAGTCCGAGCAACTTAGATTTCATCATCTCAGTGTTAACCTTAATAAGCTTCTGCAACTTAGGTTTTGTTCACAGATCATTTCCTCGGAAAATATTTCACAATATATAATTGCAAAGTTGAATCGAAAGAATCTTTTCATCACTTGTACCCTCCACAGCAAACACAACATAGAAGGCAAACAAGCATTCTTAATATCACAAATATGCCAGCTTCTAAAGTAATCATTTTACTTGAACGACTCTACTCTTCTCTTGTAGGTACATAAAGGCTGCGGAGATTAAGGGGGATATTCGTAAGATGGGGAGGGGAAGAGTGACCGGGCCAGATGAGATCCCGGTGGATTTTTGGAAGAACACAAGCGAAGCAGGGTTGACTGAATTGTTTAATGTCATATTTAGGACGACTAAAATGCTAGAGGAATAGAGGTGGAATACAATGGTTTTCGTTGTACAAGAACAAGGGTGATATCTAGAATTGCAATAACTATAGGGTTATCAAGTTACTAAGCTACACTATGAAAATCTAGGAGAAGATGACCGAGATGAGAATGAGGAGGGACATGTCTCTTTGAGAGCCAATTTGAATTCATGCCAAAGAGATGGACCACATAAGTCATCCATCTTGTAAGGAGATTGTTGAAGCAGTATAGTGATAAGAAGAGACTTACATGTGGTGTTTATTAACCTAGAAAAGACATGATAAAGTCCCGAGGGAGGTCCTTTGGAGATGTATGGAGTCTAAACGGGTGCCTGTGACTTACATTAGGGCTATTAAGGGCATGTATGATGAGCAAAGACCTGGGTTAGGATAGTGGGAGGTGACTCAGTACACTTTTTGGTCATGATGGAGTTGCATCAGAGATCAACCCTTAGCTCGTTCCTATTTGCCTTAGTGATGGACGATTTAACACGACATATTCAAGAGGAAGTGTCGTGGTGTATGTTATTCGCAGATGCCATAGCATTGATTGACGAAATGTGCGTTGGAGTTAATGATAGGCTAGAAGTCTGGAGAAGGACCCTAGAGTCTAAAGGTTTCAGGTTAAACAAGACTAAAATAGAGTACGTGGAGTGCAAGTTTAGTGACGTAGCACATGAGGCAGAAGTGGAAGTGATGATCGAGGAACAAGTCATACCCATGGGAGGAAGCTTCAAGTAGCTTGTGTCCATAATCCAAGAACACGGGGAATTGACGATTATGTCGCGCATCATATTGGAGCAGGGCCGGTGAAATGGAGGTTCACATCCGGTGTACTGTAGGATAAGAATGTTTCACCAAGGATTAAAGGTAAGTTCCACAGAATGGTGGTTAGACTAGCATTGTTGTATGGGGCAGAGTGTTGGCCAGTCAAGAATGCCACATTCAAAAGATGAAGGTAGCGAAGATGAGAATGCTCAAATGAACGTGTGGGCACTCTTGAGAATGAAGTTATACAGGTGCAAGGTGGGAGTAGCATCAGTGAAGGACAAGATGAGGGAAAAGAGGCTGAGATGGTTAGAACATGTGAAGAAGAGGTGTGAGGATGCATCAGTAAAGAGGTGTAAGAGGTTGGCTGTAGCAGGAGTTCGGAGAGGTAGAGGTATGTTGAAGAAGAATTGGGGAGAGGTGAATCGACAAGACATAGCACAAATTCAATCGACTGAGGGCATGACCTTAATAGGAAGGTATAGAGGTCGTGGATTAAGGTAGAAGGTTAGTAGGTAGCTGAGTGTTGTCGAATTCTGTGTGAGAGAGGGTGTGGGCTAGCCTCTTCCTCTCCTCTTACCCTTTTAGTAGTATTATTTAGTTATCAGATAGTTTCTTATTCTTCAATGTGTATTACTATCTTTTACCATTGTAAAAAAAATGTGTATTACTATCTGTTGCTGCATTTGTTTTGTATCTTGCTACTTTGCTTTCTCTTTTCTTATAATCATGCGTCAAATACTTCTCTTTTGAGTCGAGAATCCTTCAGAAATAGTCTCTACGGCACAAAGATAGGGGTAAAGTTTGGTTACATCGCACCCTCTTATAACCCACTTGTGGGATTACAGTGGATATGTTTTTTTTAACTCTACTCTTCTCATTAACATAGAGACCAACAGCTTGTTGAAGTTTGAGCTCCAGCAAACTATGTTGGAGTTTCACATGTAGGAGTTTCAAACTCCAACACATTGTGCTGGAGTTCCACACATGGAGTTTCAAACTTCATCATACTGTTTTTGTATTTTAGATACACATCTCTGATGGAAATTTTACAGAGAAACAAAAATTACTGCCTCTTCAAGTTTTGCAAAAGAAGGGATGAAAACAATTTCACATCAATTTATAATGAGTCAATGGGTCTTTCTATTGTACTTAAAAAATGAGTCATTTTTTGAACAAATGACAGTTCTGGTGATCATAATTTGACCCTAGTCAGTTATAATAGTCTTAGCCATGGGAAGATGCCCGTTCCATGTAAAAATTCTTTTCCAATACAGACATAGCAGCATCCAACACTTGATGTCTAGCCAAAGCTCCAAAGTCATGTGAACCTTTATCTATTTAGCAACACAAAGTAGGTCCTAATCATCCTAGTAATGGCCGAAAGTGATTGACAATCCAAGATTGTTCAAGCTTTATACCTTCAGTGGCTAATCATAGAAAACTGGATCAATCATAACAGTAGGAGACTTACACATATTTGCAATTACGGTGAATATGTGTGTAATTCAGCACAATCAAGTTTCGAGGCTAGGAAGTATGACCTAGCCGATCCCACACTTAGAACTTTAGAAAAAACAATGTAAGGTAATGAATGTGATATAGGAGTTTTTTCTCGAAATGGCGCAAAATGAGAATCAATTTCAACAAATGGGTTTGTCAGAATTTTCATGACATCAATAGTGAAAACGCAGCTTTTCAACTACGCCTATAGTATATGTTTTTGACGTCTAAAAACAAACGTCCGTAAAGTAGTATTTACACTGAAGGTGAATTTATAGCCATGAGTGTATAATTTAAAACACAAAATAGGCTTGTATTGTCTGTCGCGCCTTCAGAGATGGGACCTTTCAGTCAGTTTTTGCAGGTTGTAAAGGCACATCTACAGTAGAGCAACTTCAGGGTTAAATTTGAAAACTCATTTCTCGTGTAACACCTTTCCTATATTAGTTGCTATCCCCTTCCTGTTTCCACCATCATAATTGAAGTTTTTCTCCCAAATTTCTCCATTAAAGAACATTTCTTTCATGAATTTCATCCACAAGATCATTTAAAGGGTGAGGAGCATTTCTATCCGGAATCTTTGGATTTAATCAACATTACAAGTCAAAAAACAAAATCTTCAAGAGTGATTTATGATTGACTTTTACTATTATAAGTGAAGCAATCCATTAGATGAGGCAAATCCACCATTAAAGAAATCAAAAAGTCAAAGCAAACTTTTAAATTATCACATTCACAGTAATTATAAATTATTCATACAACTGAGGATGTAATGCAAATTAATGCCCTGTCTCAAGGAAACTACAGTCCAACACATCAACAGTTTTATCACCTCATAACATTGCCCATTTATGAAGATCATGGCTGTTAATTTTACTGTTCAAACACTTGGAAGCTTAACCACAGACTATAATTGTTAAAGAATTATTTGGGTGACAATATCGCCAAATTACAAACTCATGTACTATTTTTCCTTTGATGACCAAATATTAGTATGTTTAAAGAGGATAAGATGTTAAACGAGTTAGTCACTGGGCTAAAAGTATAATGACATTGTTACTTTAAAAAATCACTTTTAAACACTTATCCATCCTGAAAAGTATCATCACATTCTATGTTTTTACAAAGCTTGTAATAGGTTTACTTTCAATATAGTTAATATTGGGTAACACCAACATCCTGCTTATGGCAAGGCCCACGAGGGGGCTGGGGCGCCCGGGTCGGAGTCATGATCGAACATGGCCCTTGCTTGGTGGGCCTAGTGAAGAAATAAAGTTGCGCCCTTGCTATCAGCTATAACTTTTGGCATGATGATAAGCGCTTGATCCTAACAAGTGGTATCAGAGTCAAGGTCATGGGTTCAATTTCCAAGAGCAACATGCTGCATGAGGCAGGTGTTGGGAGGGGGATTGTTGGGTAACGCCAACATCCTGCCTATGGCAAGGCCCACGAGGGGGCTGGGAGGCTCGGGTCGGAGTCATGATCGCAACATGACGCTTGCTTGGTGGGCTTAGTTAAGAAATAAAGTTGCGCCCTTGCTATTAGCTATAGCTTTTGGCATGATAGTAAGCGCTTGATCCTAATAAGTAAGATTAACCTCAAAAAAAAAAAGATTAACCTTTAAAATCTTTTACGTTAAAGGCTGATTGACACAGTATGCAACTTATTTGTTAAAATTATTTACCTCTTGAAGATTTCATCTTTTGACAAATAAATACAACGGATAAATTATTGCATTAAAAAAAAAAATTAAAAGCAAAAGACAAAAATTTAAGAAATAAGAAAGTTCACTTCTTAAAGATTTCAGTTTGATTATTTTTTGATTAAATCCAAAAAAATTCCAATATAAATGTTTCCTCAATATTTAGTTAATCTTGTTTCTTTGACTTATAATGTTGATTAAATGCAAAATAATTCGGATAGAAATGCTCCGCAACCATTAAATGATCTTGTGATGATATTTTTTTTCAAATTTAACCCTAAAGTTGGGCCTTCAGGACCTGCAAAAGCTGATTGACAGGTCCCATCTCTGAAGGCGCGGCAGATGACACACTCCTATTTCTTTTTTTAAGTTTTAGACTGAAGGCTCATGGCTATAAACGCACCTTCAGTGTAAATATTACTTGACGGACATTTGTATTTAAACGTCAAAAATTATACACTGAAGGCACGGTTGAAGAGGTGCGTTTTCACCATTTTTGTCATGAAAAAACTGACAAACCCATTTATAGAAATTGAGTCTCACTTTACGCCATTTCGAGAAAAAACACACAGATCAGTGTGGAGAATGTGCATGTGTTTCAAAGATTTATTATTGATCTCAATCAATTACAACCTTACAGCATTGATACACAAAAAAGGTTGATCCCTTGTATGATTTGCCAACAATAATTTCCAATTCAATGCAGGGCAGCAAATCTCATGACACAGATAATGCGTGTGAAGCTAACACATACCTTGACCTACTACTGCAACATCTTTATGGCAAAAGCACTCCAGCACTTATGCCGAGGTGACTAACAAAAAGCCTTTGATTACTCAGACTTCATCAAACACACATAAATGTCACTGTGTCAATTAATCAAACACATGGCGCTCACTATTCATGGAGTACAGTGTATCTAACTATGGCAGTGTTTCGCCTTCCCAAATAAGTAGAATTATGGTTCATCCAAAATCAATGGAAGTTTGATTTTCCCAGAATGTATCCTAATTTTTGGCCTAATTCTTCTTCTGATAACCAGATACAAAGGTAATTCCATGGAACAATTCAGATTAACAAGTGAAAAAGGCTCAAACTTTTGCCTCAATATCCCACCAAAAGAACCTCG